>JAGKQL010000007.1:6896609-6932239 GCA_018398635.1 Cyprinodon brontotheroides | reverse complement strand
TGATTCAGTGGTGCATCAGATACTTGTAAAGTTAGCTTCTCAGGAGTGACAGCGGTGACATAGCCACCGTGAGACCATCCCACAGTCTCATGAGCTTTCAAAGGTTTTACTTTCGCTAGATCAATGCGAAGGAACTACTCCGTTAAAAAACATTGGAGCCGTTCACCAAAGCGAGCGATCAATCAGCGTTAGCTAGCTTTTGGTGAGGGTTGAGGTGTGACGCCTGCTTGCGGAAAGCGATGCAGTTCAGTCTAAGCTATGGCGGCTTCAGCCCGATGAAAACTAAGCGTTAAGCGTGGCTATCGAGCAAGTTTTGTTCGGAATTACAGAGTATTTCTTCACTGAAAAAAGAGCAAGCTTACTGCTCTGGAGGCTTTTCTCAGAGGAAAGATGTTTTGCAACAAACTCCCGACTAGTTTCAGCGAAGGGTTTGATCACATCAATTGGCTCCTCTTAGTCGATCGCTCTGTTAGTACATCATATGCTTCGTTGATCTGATTGGTTTATTTGGCCCGTCTATCACCAACATAGGCCAATCAGCTAACAAGTATTTTCGCCCCTTCCCAAAAATTACCAGCGGGAAGGTTTCAGATGGATATCGCGGGAGGCCAAATCCATCTGGCCCGAATCAGGATTAGCGGTGACAGCCTATGACACAGAAAAGACAGAGAGGTCCAATCAGAGGCTTGTGGTGGTCTAAACTCAGGGAAGCGGGCTGCAGTTCTCCGTTTAGCCTAAGCGGCACAAACGAATGTCTGTGTACACAATAGCCTGGCACATTGTTTTTGGAGTGTGTAAAAGGGGAACAAAAGCGGATGTTTGAAAAAGTGCCAGGAGGGACTATGTGATGGTGCTAAAAGGGAAAAGGTCCGAATCGGTAAGGGTTTTGCTTTTCCAACAAGATAACAGCATGCATTTTAGCAAGAAACCGAAAAGCGAGAAATTGATTATTACACACTTTGTGGGAGCAGCAGATACGAGACATTTTCAAAAAAGATTAAAGCTAAAATGTCAAAAGAGCAAGCCCGAGGCTTTTCATTGAATTTACCAGTCCGATTAATTCGAGTAAAAATTACCACAGATGCAATCTCGATAAAGCCGGGCTGGGATGAGTTTCAGCGAACGAAAACCGAAGGAGAAAAAGCTGGACTGGAAAGAACAGAAAGTTTTCACAGTAACAATGGGAGTGATTTGGAGCTATAGCTGAGGCAGGGGAGACAGCATTGCGAAAGGTTTTTAAACTGCACCTTTGCTCTTAGAGAGTAAGTTATGAAATATGCAGTATAAACAGGTGAAATGGTTTTATTCAGCAATTTAATCAAAGCGATTGACAGGTTTGACCTCCGCCCCTCGCAGTGATGCAGGACTAATCTTCTGACTCCAACTGCCGCAGCAGCTTTGTAAAAAAAAAAAATCATCAAGCGAGTCCGGGGCCGATTCATGCCGAACTGCAGCATGCACACAAAGCTAACATGGAATGCTGCACGAAGGTGCAGACAAGCGACAGCGCGTGTGAACGGGAGTACAGCTGGAGATGGATCAAGAACCGAAACACCTTAGCAACGGGAGAACCCTGCAGGAAACGCGGTGCTCGGCTGCACCTGACGCTGGTGCGAATCAGTTTCCTGATCCCTCTGCTTACAGATAGAATAGCACCTTGCATGCAATCATCCTTTTTCTTCATAGTTGGCTGAACAGTAAAGCAGTCCATCAGGTGGACAGGGGAACTCGTGACACAACTGTAAAAGATATTTGATATGAAGGAGAGGATAAAAACCTAAAGTCTGCAAAGGTTAAAACATTAAAAAAACATATTCTGCACCTCTTCTGTCAATCTTTGTTTGATAAAAACCTTAAATTAGGCAGAATTTGAGGTTCCAACGTTTAATAATCTCTCATTCAGGACATGTTTTAAGCCAATTTAGTTATAAAAGGCTGCAGATCGGCTGATGAAAACAATGCAAGAGACTAAAAGGTAGAGGAGCTGAAACCCTGCAGGGGCACCATTTGGAAAGCAATTTTACTGCATTGTTCACAGATAGGTCCATGAAAGGTTGCCCTGCACCAAAAGCTACACTTGAAAGCAGCTGGAGCTGCAGAGATGGGTGATCCACATGAAGAAAGCTTTGGGTCAGATGAAGCTGGGCTGCTTAGATAAAGTGCAAGATTTGGAAACTTCAACTACACTGGAAAACGATCTGAGAAGCAAGTAAAATGTCTTAAATTAAGTGTATTTACCCATGTAATTTGGGCCAGGCAGAGTACCAGAATGATTTATGGAATGAAGTGTTTGCAACTCTTAAAATAAAGATGTTTTGGGTAAAAGAGCCAAGCAGGCAAGGGAAGTACCATTTGTGGGCACTTTCTTATTTTGACTGCAAATTGTCTTGTTCACTGTGTGCCATCTCTTCACTATCAAATTCAGGAACATCACTTCCTTTAGGAAAAGGAACATAAAGGTGCAGCCAGCATGGTGGTGGAAGTATGATGCTGCGGGACTGTTTCACACCAGTGTAACTGGTAATTTTCTAACAAGCAGATGGAGAAAAGACCCCGAACACCAACGGACTTTTACACCAAACCACTGACCAGCGCAGCCCACCCATTCCAGCGTGGACGACTACAAGCTTTGCAGTGGCTCTATAAATATGAGCAATATAGTGATAAAAGGGGGGTACATCATTGGTATATTTATATATTCTTTATTATTGTATATTTAGAATAAGGAAAAAACTGCGTTCTAATTTTTAAAATTAAAAGTACAAAACTTAAACTTGAGCTACAATTATTATCTTGATCTCATATTTCCCTGAGCAGTAGATGCACTGCAAAAGAAAACAATCTAGAAATTAGTAAAGAATTTCCCAAATTAAGTGTATTTACCCTTGAATTTCAGTAGGTAAAGCCAGAACTTGATTTGCCAGAAATGGAATAAGTATATTTACTCCTAAAGTAAGATAATTGGGTATTATGCACTTAAAATAGGACACTGCAATAGTTATTTTCTTTGGCATTTTAAATATAAATGATCTTGTTCTATTGGCAGTACGTGTATCACTTACCTGCTCAATTCAAGCAAGAAACCTTATTTTAAGCAAAAATTACAATTTTTTTGCAGTGTGAAGCCTCTGCACCATTTTTCCTTAGAAAATATGTGAACATTTAAAACCTAAAGATTTCAGCCCTGCAGTTAAACTTATAAGGGGGGAAATGATTGGAGTAACTGTGGTTTTAGATGATTTTCTTTATCAAATTTAAGAACATTATTAGTTTTTTATTCATTCGTTTAATTTCCAGCAGAAACAAACTTGTTTCTTGGGTCGGCCGGTCTCACCTGTCCGCGCTGAGAGCCGTGAGCGTAAAGACAGACACCCCGACAGAGGTGAGCTGAATAACGGGGATGAGTTTGCAGGCCGCCTCGCCAAACACCCACTCCTCGGAGAAGAACCGGAACGCGTCCACGGGCACGCAGGTGACCAGCAGGAGCAGATCTCCCGCAGCCAGGCTGGAGATGAAAATGTTCGGCACGCTGCGCATGGCGCTGTTGGTGATAAAGATCTTCACCAGGGTGATGTTGCCCAACAGACCCACGGTGATGATGAGGATGTAGGCAGAGGTCATGACGCAGCGCAGCACGAAGTGCGCCGTCTCCCCGCCGTCTGAGGACCCCCACCAGCCGGGCTCCAGGGTGGAGTTGGGGGTCAAAGCCTCGGGGTCTCCGGGAGGAGCCGGAGAAAGGTTGGAGAGGAACTCGTCATCCATGATTAGGAGGAGAGAAGCGCTCCAGCTGCAGGAGCTGCTGTGCGTAAAAACGGCGCGGCGGTTGTTCTGGATCAGTCTGAGAGCGAAGAGAAAAGTTTGGAACAAGAGTTGATGTGAGGGGCTGCGGGTCTGAGGCGCGGAGTGAGCGGAGCTGGAGAGCAGAGCGCGTAAAGAGGAGCAGCAGGAGGAGGAGGAGCAGCAGGGGGACGCACCTGTTGGAGAGCAGCCTCCCTCTCTGCTTCATTCAGACAGAAACTACAGGAGATTCACAGCTTCATCAATAGATTATCTCTTAAAATGCTCTAACATTCATTCAATACAAAACTCACATTATATAATATATTATAAACATTTAACACATCGGATATATTAATGTGAATATTACAAAAAAAAAGGGCTATGTAGAGAAATATTGGTCAACAGAGAGTAATGGACATCCACCACGGATGGATAAGGGCACTAACAAAGAAAACTGATTTTTGAAATTTTTGTTTCAGTTTAACATGGTAAAAAGTCAAAATGCAAGTTAAAATTCTGACTTTTTTTCTCAGAATTCTGAGATTTATGAAGATCAGAACCTTTTTTCTCAGAATCTGACTTTAATCACCAAATTCTGAAAGAAAGTATCTTTCAGAAAGATTCTAAGAAAAAAAAGTCGGAATCTAAAAAAGTCAGAATTTGAGATTAAAAGTCAGAATTTAGAGAAAATTAGGACTTCTGACTTAAATCAGAGATTCTGAGAAAAGTCAAATTCTGAGAGAAAAATTCTGTCTGCATTTAATCTCAAATATTGCCTTTTCAAAAGTCTGAAATAAAAATTTAAAAATCAGTTAACTCTGCATTAAAAGGCACACAATCCTCTGCACTGCAATATGGGGTCTAACAGAGGAAGTTGAGGAAGGAAAGAACTATCGTGTTGATGCAGATAGAGGTGCAGCACTAAAATGGCAGCTTTAAAATAACTGAAGTTTATTGTATTATAATTATTATATTATGTGAAAAACATTCAAGATGTCGATTACAGGCTTCTGTTTCACCTTTTAGAGGGCAGGATCTGTTCTGGAGCAGCTAAACATGCTGAACTGTTATTGAATATGTCAAGATTCGAGGAGAGATGGACCCATTATTTAGGTAACTTCTGTCCCAGATAATGGCTATATTTACTAAAGGCCAAAATAAAAGAGAATTCTGGCTCACGAAAGCTGGGCCAAAGATCTGTGAACCTCTAGGGGGAGGGAAACACAGGTGAAGCGGCCGGGAGCGACTTTATATATGATTCTCCAGGTTGGTCACTTACCTGGAACTCCTGGTCAGACCGAGTGTCCCCATTTGCGTCCCAGAAGTTTGTCAACTGGCGATCCTGGTGAGGATCTAGGCGAGGCAAGGAACGAGGCAGAAGCAGGGCAGGATCCGAAGTCAGACAGGAACAGAGACGGGTGCCGGAGGATCCGTGCTTTGGGCGCGCTTTATGCACAGGCACAGGAGGTTCAAGGTCACGGGGCTGGGACCAGAAGCCAAATTGATCCACTTTGCAAGAAAAGGATCAGGTGCAGAACAGGCGAAACAAATTGGAAGGGGAGTAGCGAGACAGGGCGGCTAGGGGCAGGGAACTTGAAGCAGGCTTTGAAAGCTGGTCTCCCCTCCCTGGAGCCAGACTTACTGAGATAAAAGGTGAGACAGGTTTCCTGTGAGGCCAAAACCCAGAGGACTCCGCGGGGAGGCGATGGGCGATGAGACAAGAAGCGCAAACCCTCGCACTACGGCGGCCCAGGATCAGGACGCGGAACATGAAAGCAAAGTGAACAGAGCGGACAAGAACTTGAAACAACGAATACAGCACTGAATACCCAGGTTGGGGCTTCAATGCAAACCAGAGGAAACAGGTGAGGGAAATACTAATGAAGGAGGCAAAACTGTTATGAGATCATGATATTTCTCAGGTTCACTCAGAGACAAGGGTAGCTGGAGAAATTTCTATTCAGTTTCTAAAAGTTATAATATGACTATTAAAAATATCTTGCAAGATATAGAGATAACTTATAAGGTATGTATTTCCATCACCTAATAGCTAGGTTATTCATATCACCATTAGGTCACAGTTCCAAGAATAATCAAATTTTACCAACAGCTTTTATCCTACTTAAGACATTTTTTCAAATGAGGCCCGTTGCACAAAGCTGTTTTAGCTATTGATTTAGATTGGAAATTCTGAGCTTTCAGTTTTATAAAAGCTGCTGTGGGTGTCATGATCGGTTAACGGAATCTGACCCAAATGCAAAGAAACACGGAGAAAAGTTCAACAGGTTTATTAGTTGTAATGAGGACAGGGGTAGGATCTGGAACTCAGTGAACTGGTGAACCAGAACTGGAAGTGATAAGGGGAGTTTACACAGATTAGTACAGGTACCTTCGGAATCTTGGATGCTGTTAGGATTATGCTGGTGAGGGACTCACGTTTGGGGGGAACTTGTCAATCCTTGAATCCAGTCTGTGTGGGTTAATCCAGAGAATAGTGAACATGTTGGAGAGCGGACAGGTAGACAAACGTTGGACCCGGAGGAGTAATGGAGTGGACAGTCACTCAGATTTCCGATGGGAACTTGAGCGGATCATGTGGAGGTTTTCCCCTGCTAGGTGAGCTTTTTTCCTTCCAGGGGAGAAGGACCAGGTATCCAGTAAAACAGGAAGTCTTCCTGCCGAAGAACAAAGACAAAAGAACATAAGTCTCAGAGAAACAAAGCTTAGGTTAGAACTCTGCTAATCTCAGCTTGGCTAGAGTACCCAAAACTGGCAAACATTCTGGCGTCGAGGTAGTGACAGCCCACTGCTCAAATACTCCTCCAGTAATGGTCCAATAAGCCGCAGGTGTGCAGGGAGGCCCAATGAGGACAGGGCACCTCCTGGTGGTGGAGAAAAGGAAAAAACACAAACAGACCACACAAACTGGATTCCTAACAGAGTGTTAGTTAAATCAGCTCTGAGTATAGGTTAAATCAGAGTTGAAAACATATGTAAAAAGTATTGTATGAAAACACATTATCACTGGAGCCCAGATTTGATAAGTCACCATGACAACAAGCAAAAGGAAGTACTTTTTCACACCACTGGAACTAGAGGTGTTAATGCAGAAACTAAAAAAACAAACGGGGATGTGTTTAAAAGACAAGCAACAGCTGTAAAGGAGAGGAAGCTGTCTGAGTTAATGTGTATGTTTATATGAAGTTCTATGGCAGGCTGTTTTAACATTTATTTAAAGCACTCTTGCTCTCTTTTATTCCATTTGTATACAACTAAAATGCAATTCTTCCTGGCCAGAATCACATTCCAAGTCAGAACTGTAATAACACATTTTAAAAGATAAAAAGAAATAAAAGTTTTAGATACATAGAAATGTTTTCGTACTTTAAGTTTTGACATCAGCTTTACTGAATAAGTAAATATAATATTCGATAAGTAAATAATATTCGAAATACAATTCCTACTTAAAATAATACAAATGATGACCGGTAACAATAGAGACATGGATCTGAAATTCATTTTTAGACATCCAGAATGTTTGTTCTAGATATAAATGTTCATTTTGACAAGAAAAAATTGATTTCAGATACCAGAAATACATATACAGTCAAATTAATAAATATCAAACAGTCTGCTGTGAAAACTAGTTTATTGCTTGAATGTTAGTGGATCAATCTATTAGGTGAAATCACCTGTCTGCACATGAAGATGGACTATAAAAAACATTGTTCTAACAGGTAGGACCTGTGCATCATCTCATGGGGTTCCTCTTCATTTTATTTCTGTCTTCCATCACACAGTAAATACTAAGCGGCTGTCTGACTGATATCAAGTTATGTTGTAGAAGTCTGAATAATGCTGCAAATGAGAGGACAGAATGGATGTGAAGGATTGTTGGATGAATCAGTAAGCTCATAAAGATAATTTTCTGAATATAAAGGACATCTGTACGCGGTCTGAGAACCCTTTCCTAATAAATATTAAATTCTTTGTGAATTAATCCCGCTCATTTTTTAATTGGAGCTTCGTCTAAACAACGTTCTTGAGTTTTTAACCCTAAATGTGTCTAACAGACTTTCTGAATGATTTCCTTTTTATTCTTTTCCACAAAACTATGACAGAACTCTACCGATTAAATCAGGAAATAAACACAAAGGATACTCTGAGTTTACTGAATAAAATCTGCTCCTGAGCACGTTAGCTCTGAAAAGAATGTTACTATGGTAACAGAAAAAGAGGTTTAACTGCAACAAACAAATAAATTACCATAACTATGCAGGTGATACATGGCTGTAGATTAGAATGTCAGGTTACTATGAACTTATTCAAACACAGAAAAAATGAGGGAGTGTTGGCCCAGTGGTTAGAGCAGTGCACTTGTGATCTGAGAAGGTTTCGAGTACCTCATACAATCCCCACAGCCTCCACTCTGGTTCTATGAGCAAGACCCTTACCCCCACACAGCTCCCGGGTGCTGCAGAGTGGCAGCCCACTGTTCCCCAAGGGGATGGGTCAAATACAGAGTGAATTTCTCCATTCTGAGATTAATAAAGTTCTATTTATATTTCTAAAGTTAGTAGAAGAAATCAGTCCATGGCCAAAAAAAAGAGATTTTTTTGAACCAAAAGAAGCATTTAAATGTTAGCGCACATCTGGGTTAATCCAGCTAGAAACCACCAATCAGACTCTGGTAGTAGCAGTAATGGACTCGGACCTTAACCTTCAGAGGCCCATAAAGCCAGCATATGCCCGACGTCCCAGAATCTCCTAAAATGCTGGCATGTACGCTGAACATGTTTTTTCTTATTTTTTCAATTTTGGGCATATACATAGCGTATTCATAACAAGTCCAGAACTTATGTCCAACTACAGCCTAACTTATATATAACGCACGGCAGCGTAATGCCCATGAAATGATGCTTGTACATCATTTCATGGGCATTACGGAGCATCGGTTAAAGCTGCTCCCCTCTGAAGCATCAGGAGCAGGTCTGCATAAAAAGAAGTGTTTGATCGCATTATTAACCTAGCTGCTGTTTACCACCAGATTCTGGGACGTCGGGCATACGTTGTATAAATCGGCAAGGTGTGTCATTGCCCTGAGCTGTCTAACCATTTTTAGCCAAGATTTCATTACAACTTTCATTGAACTATTCATTTTAATTATCTTTAATTATTTGTTATTTTTTCCCGTCTGCCACTGCAATGTATTTGTACCTTGCCTTGGTGTAGTCAACATTGAAACACTTTGATATTTGTTGCTGCATGTGAGAAAATAAGAAACAATTTAAGGTGCTTTTGTGATGCTCTTTAAGTCCTGTTATCCTAAACTGTCCTACAGATTGTTCTCAGTGTTGTTAGCTGCAGCAGGATCCCTGTTTTTATGGTCTGATGTTTCCTCTGAAAAAATCCCTGCTGATACAAATGAGATAGAAATCCCTCTTATAGCACATGTCAGCCAGTTTGGACAGTGCTGTACCTTGGAAACTGTTCTGCCCAGAAACTTGGAGTACTACCATCCATCTGGATGGTAGACATAGAAATTCAAACCAGCCAAGTATCTGGGATGTGCTTGATGAACAACATGAGCCATTTTGGACCTAAACCTTTAGAGGAGACGGACAGTAGATGGATCAGGTTTGTCTCGGCAGCCGAGGGTCCAAACAGTAAAAGATCAGTGCTGCTCGTATTTTATTATTATTATTATTTTTTTTTTTTAACAGTGTCCTGTCTGGCAATGTGGCAATAGGAATAATTGTCTTGATGCCAAAAAAGAGCCCAACAGATTTTACTTTCACAAGTGTAGCAGTACGGCAATTGCCATATTGTTCCACTTGTTTCATGCATATAAATTGCTTTATTATAATTATGCAGGGAGTTTTACAGTTTATATAGACACTGCAATGTAAGTAGAGCAGAGAAAAACAGAAGAAGAAAGGAAAAAGAGAAAGATGAAAAGAAAAAGAAGTCTGAACTTTTTACTTCTTCGGAAGATTGTCATATCATGTGGCTGCATCCTTTTTTATTTATATTTTTACATTTAATGCTAAAAAACTAAAATATGGGGATCTGTAAACGATGTTTTTTTTATTAAATGTGTTGGGTTTTTTTTTTTACATCATTATTCTCAACCTTAACATCAAGGTTTAGATGTTTTTTGATGAATCTGGTAACTTTGGATATATTAAGATTATTTAAAGAATAAAAATCTACCGATAAGTACGAAAATTCTTTTTTGCACAACAAGCAGATTCTCTGTGTGATCAAATGTGAATGTGTCTCATTTTTACATGAAGAAGGTAAGGTCTACAACACTTTCAAATATTGGTTTGGTCTTCTTTGAATAAGATCCTAGTCTCATAACATCCGTAACATCAAAATGTTTGTTTTTGTTCTGGTTTGAAAAGGAACTCAATGGAAGCATTAACCGTTCTGTGAACTAGAAGACTTCTGTTTTAGAGAACAGAAATAACTTCTTTAATCTCTACATCCAGGTTTTCATAGAGATGAAGGACTCACTGGAAAAACAATCTAGAAACAAGTAAAAATGTCTTAAATTAGGTGTATTTACCTTTAATTTGAGTAGGTAAATGAGATGATTTGCCAATGGAATGAGTATTTTTACTCTTTAAATAAGATATTTGGATAAAATGCACTTTAAATAAGACAATGCAATAGTGCTTTCTTTTATTTTGAATGTAAATTGTCTTGTCCCATTGGCAAAATGTCTCTTTTACCTTCTCAATTCAAGAACAAATGCACTTATTTTTAAGAAAAAAATGACTAGATTTTGATTTTTTACAGTGCTCCATCTGTGAGCTCTCCGTTCAGCCACTTACAAATGAGACCAACTGTCTTTAAAGTCTGACTTTTGTTGGCCGAGTGCGTCTGATTCTGTCACAGATGGTTAAAGTCAGAGGTGGGAAGAATTGGATCTTCACTGAATGTTCTTACATATTAAATATCCAAGCTGACAGTTCAGAAAATGATTCTACAAAAACTGCATGATTCCAACCCACTGAGTGGGACTCTGCTGCCCGGAGGAGCTTCTGCTGCTTTTCTCTCTGGGTTTCAGTCCAGATCAGCACTCATAGCTTCTCCTATGGTGACGCAAAAGAACCTGAAGGGAGGTTTTGGTTGTAAATCCTACCAAGACGACCTGAACACACACACATTTAATTAATATGTGTTTCTTCGGTGGTCAGATCATTTTTTATTACTTGTAGTGTATATCATTGTTATGCTAATGATGTCCATTTGTACATCACTTTTCCTTTAAATTAAGTTTCAACGCTACACCTTTTATTAAACTCTCTGGATTCAATTAAAAGCTGTATATTTAAAATTGTTGTCCAGTTAAATGAGAATAAAACTGAGATACCTCCGTCCATTAAATATTGCCAAACTTAATCCTGTTTAATCTCATGCAGGAATGCAAATCTTAAGCCAAGCTTTTAGGTCATGATTTAATGTATTATACTTGTCCTCAACAAACACTGGTCTAATATGTATTATATATAAAAAATAAAAAAAGTAAAACGATGTAGTGAGTAAAAAGGTTGACTTTAACAGGGTTGGAATCGAGTTAGAATTGAGTCTAATTCCTTAAACTGTCATGATTTGTTACCGAGTAAACCCAATATGCAGAACACAAACGGAGGCTGAGTAAAAGTTTCACAAGGTTTATTGTAACACAAGCACATGAATATTGCAACTGAACTGGTTCAGGCCTGTAAGCAGGTTCACTGGAGTCTGCAGGGATGATAGTTCAGTTAGCTCAGGGACTGATGAGTTATGAGACTTAGAGTTTGCTGAAGAATACCTTGAAGGAGTCCGGGTTTCTCTTTGAGAGAGGTTACTGTTGGATCCAGAGACTGTATGTTCAGCAGAGTCCAATAACTGCTTCAGCGTCTTACTTCTGACCTTGAGGGCAGACCTTGATTTGGGTTTCCAGCTCTTAACCAAGAGCTGCAGGGGAATCCAGGAGAAGAGTCTTCAGGTTTGGCTCACGAGGGCAGGCTCGCAGGTTAAGCTCATCCAGAGCTTCAAGGAGAGACAGGATTCTGTGAGGCAAAAAACAAGGAAGAGTTAGAATCTTATCTCTACAAGAGATAGCAAAGATTCTCAGGTTTACTAGGCTCAGGTCGCTAACCAAACTAGATCAACACTGCGGCGTTGAGGCAAGGTCTGAAGGCAGGTTATATAGTGGTGGATCCTCTGATGATGAGATGGGCCACAGGTGTGTTGGAGGCTCAGCTCAGGAGGACCCACGGCGCACTCTGCTGGAGGAAGGTGGTACAGCTCCAGATCCCAACATAAACATTTGTTAAAGCTACAGTGTGTAATTTTCAGCGACATCTAGCGGTCAGACTGCAGACTGCAGCAACATGAACGTCTCCCCCCCACCACTTCTCCCCCCCAACAGTACGGCGAGCGTTACGGGACAAAATGTCTTCCACGACGTCCACATCACCTACCTTCTCAAGTGATGAGGTTTGTTTACATAGATAATTTTACAGATAGTATTTCATTAGTCTGTGTAGGGTATAGATTTCATGTAGACTTAAGATAATAAATATACCCGTTATTTTTTCTACGTCGTTGTGACGTTTTGGTGAGCTGCTTTTGCATGGTGATATAAACAAGCTTAAGCAATTGTAGTCATTAGTTTAACAGCGAGATTGTTGTTCTGGAGGAATATATATTCCCCGCTTACAGAGTCCGTTCCTTGTTTGTGGCACGGGGGTTAAGGCTTATGGAAGAGGGAAGAGTGTGGAGGGGAAGGGGGGCCAGGGCATGCAGCTAGGGCCAGGCGAGGAGGGGAGCCAGCTGGTGACTAGAGCAGAGGAGAAAAGGCTTGAAGATCTCCAAAGGAGTGGAGAGAAGTAACCCGAGAGATATATCCCAGAAAATTATTTGGCAGGAAAATTACTGGAATCATTACCTATGAAACGCCAGGGACGCTAAGCGAATGAATAAGTATACTGAGAGAGTAACAGCATCATCACGCAGCATGTTATTGTTTTAGACAGGTCTGAGCATCCTGTACCCAAAAACTGCAGTGATATTAGACAATTGTGTGTGTAGGATTAATTAATACCTGTCCAAGAGAAAACTGGCAAATTGAGCGCTACTTGCAAAACCTTTTTCCTCCATCAGTGACTTCCATCGCGGTAAATGCCGTACAATGTTGATCCGTTTTTGTCGCTTCTTTGTCACGCTATGCTTATTCCTCGCCGTAAGCCTCGCTTCTAGATGACGGGCCCGTGTCCACGCCGCTGTGATACAGAGTAGGCATGATTCTCCATTCGCCTGGATGCTTCCACAAACAGTTTTGCAAAGTCACCACGTTCCGTCGTACTTTGTTCACCTTTCTTTCTTGTTACTGGAGGCGCAGTATACCTGCTTCTTCTTCTTCTTGGTTTCAGCAGACTAAACGCTTTCAGGCATAATACTGCCATCTACTGCTCAGTACCGCTCAGTTAATCTCTCTCAACTTGCCATAGTTATTTTCGAGCCGCAATGGGCCATCTCAATCGCTAGTTTTTGCCCTGCGCCGCCGGTGAAGAAAGATGTCAGCCTCCATGGCTGCGAGACCCGCTCCTATGTAATTATAAATAACAAATTCTAAGGCAACGCAAATATTATGGTTAAAAGGCTGAGCTCGTAGGTGATGATAAATAACATAGTTATGTATAATATATTACATTTCTGACTTTATATCCCTGTAATTATTACACACTGTAGCTTTAAAAGAAAGCTCTGTGTTTACACCTTGAACCTTGAATTCATACCTTCAAAGTCACTCAAATCACCTTTCTTCCCCATACTGATGCTCGGTTTGAACTGCAGGAGATTGTCTTGACCATGTCTACATACCTAAATGCACTGAGTTGCCGCCATGTGATTGGCTGCTTAGAAATTAAGTGTTATCGAGCAGTTGGACTGGTGTACCTAATAAAGTGGCCGGTGAGTGTAGTTTATAGATGTTGGGGATGAACCTGTTTTTCCGTGTAGTCCTGTTTTTCTGACTGACTAACTGACTGATTGGATGTGCTCTCTTCATCCTGTGAAATGGGAGCTGGCTCGGAGCTCGTCTGCCTGGCTGTGTGTTTCCTGGACGGGGCCGCCTGTGGAGCTGGTTGACAGTTGCCTTTTGTATCTATGCTTCTTTTTCTATGTCTGCTTCTGTCTCCTTGAACCCCAGTCGGCCTCAGCAGATGGCCGCTCACAATGAGCCTGGTTCTGCTGGAGGTTTCTTCCTGTTTAAAGGGAGTTTTTCTTCTCCACTGTCGCTACAAGCATGCTTAGTGTGAGGGATTGCCCTTGAGTAATTGAATTGATGCAATCAACTGGTTTTCCTTAGATAGAAAACTTTGAATCAATTTGACTGGATGATCTGGTGAACTGGAACATGTGTTGTGAATTGGCGCTATAAAATAAACTGAATTGAATTTGTCTCTTTTTTTTCTTTTCTTCTTCTGTTTTTCTGCTCTATTTACATTGCAGTGTCCATATAAACTGTAAACTCCCTGCATAATAATAATAGAGCAATTTATATGCATGAAACAAGTGGAGCAATATGGCAATTGCCATACTGCTACACTTATGAAAGTAAAATCTGTTGGGCTCTTTTTGGCATCAAGACAATTATTCTTATCGCCACATTGCCAGACAGGACACTGTTAAAAAAAAAAAAAAAGAATATATCCGGACAGAGGAACTGTCCTAATTAGATAAACTACTGGGGAAAACATCAGTTCTGAGACGCAACAGGCAGGTAATATTAAAGTATGATAAAGATCACACATCATCAGTGATAATTATGCAACCACACCTCATCTTGATGTTTGAATAAAACCTTTCAGGTTGCAGGCTATGCAGAATAATGTTTGGCTCCTGATTGATCCTAAAAAGGTCTCTCATGTTACTCCAATTATAACGCATCTTGACTGGTTTTAGTCAAGATGGAAGACTTGGCGAGCTTTGCATGGACAGGCACCAATTTAAAACACTGAAGTTTTACTTTCCTACACCACCATCAGGGCCATGAAGTTGTCTAATGTACGCACTGCAAACACCATCTGGAAATAAGTAAAAAAAATTCTTAAATCAAATCAAATCAGATAAATAAGATGATTTGCCAATGGAATGAGTATTTTTATGCCTAAAATGAGATCATTAGTTAATATGCACTTAAAATAAGACAAAGCAATTTCTTATTCTTATTTCAATTGTAAATTGTCTAATTCCATTGGCAAAGTGTTCCACTTACCTCCTCATTTTAAGAAAAAATGCACTTAATTCAAGCAAAAATTACTCATTTAGATTTCCATTTTTTGCAGTGCGATAACTACTGAGCCTTTTCTCTTAGGGCCCAAAGAATTCCCAACTCTTTTCTTCCAACTATCAGATCAGCAGACTTAGTGACTTCTTTAAAAGGACGACTAAAACCATATTTTAAATCTGCCTCTTCTCAATACTAGATTAGAAAGACTTTTTGGATAAATATAAGATTGTAACACTTGTTTGAATGTTAAATTTGGTTAAATTTGATAGTAAAACCAGGGGGAAATGGTCCTCACTCTGATGATTAAACAGCAGCTCACACAAACAGGTATACATATAGAGGTTTTGTTTGGAAAGCTTTATTTCAGGGGCTTCAAATGTCTGATTTTCTGACTCTACGTTTCCTTGTTTTATTTTGAAAGTCCTGCTGGAAGTGCCTTGTCTCAGCTCTCCCTAACTGACCTCCTGCTGCTGTGGCCCTCACTGTCCAGCAGCCGGGATGAGACTGGGATCTGTGTTTGGAAAAAAAGAGTTGGAATGAACAACACGCCGCCAGGATTCCGGTTGGTGTGTGGACTTTTTCTCTTCTTCTCTAGTTCTGGTTCTGTAAATCCTTGCGACCTCAGAGGTGTTTGCTGTGTGTGTTTATGTGTTCTGATGCTGATGGACTCATCTGCCCACTTCAAGAACATATATGAAACAAGCAGGAGGAGGAAACTGTCTCTGTTAATTAGATTCTTTATTGAAATATAAATCTATGTTGTGTGTTTGAAGCTCTATATGTTAAAGACAACAAAGTTCCACCTGACCAGGTGTTTTCCCTCATTGTGTGCCACAGGAGTGTTTTTTTGCTGACTGGGTTCTGTGGGGATTATAATGCAGGCGGCACAGGCCCCCCCACCCCCAACCTATTGTTGCCCCCCCCCGTCCCTGTTGTGTTTTTTTCTTCTCTGAATGGTTCAGTTGATGTTTGGGGAGAGATAAAAGGCTACAGGTTTTCAGAGGAGGCAGAGAGAGAGAGGTGGAGGTGTCCTGACCATGGGGGCCCGGAGCCACCCTGGAATCACACAGGGGACATCAGAGAGCAAGACATGTCATTAAACTACATCAAGAACTTCTATGAAGGATGTGTGAGTAGATGGGATGAATGCGAGCCGACGACCCTCCAGAGAGGATGCTGCTGTCTCCCTGTAGCGGAGTGATGACTGGGTTTCTGTTTGCTTTGCATCATCCTGAGCTGTTTTTTGATAGTTGGTGGTCATATTAGAGATAAGAGCTGTTTCCTTTGAATGGCTTTTTGTTTCAGCCTGTGTAGCTCAGGGCCTCCATGATTATCTGACAGACAAAAGCAGTTTTCTCCTTCTTTCTAACGGTGTGTGGATGTATGTAGCCGAGGCGTGAGAGCCTCACATCATCATCCAGAACAGTGAAAGGTACCAAGTTTTAATTGATTCCACAGCCATCTAATTACCTTCATTTAAATATTTTTAACAGATGTATACATGTCTGCTGGGTTTGTTCATAAGGAAAAAGTGGTTAGTTTTCTAACAGTAGGCTGTTCGGCCCTAAACATAGAAAGGGAAGGTAAAACACTGCCGTGTTTAAGTGTTCTCACGTTCCTTTGGATCAGACACTGAGAAAGAACAGATGTGGCCTTCTTCCTATCCTTATGGCGTAACCTGGAGCAGATGTTGCTTCTAACTGATCTGTGGACATCAGCAGATATTTTGTAGAGTCACGCAATCAGTTGAACCAGCTGTGGAAGAGAGCATCGCCTTCCCTATTAAATATCGTGCAAATATCAACTACAGTTGCCTTTATGGTCTGGCTGTTGACTCTAAATCTACCAACAGAGATGGTTGTAAAGAAAGTAGTCCTATTCACTTGCTAACCTCAATGAATGACTTTAGATACTGTTTGGATTTGATACACTAAGCACACATAGAGAATAAACAACTGATGAATATTTGATGGGGTCTATTTTTATATTTTACTAGTGTTCTCTATAGTTTTCAAATGTATTTGCCATTCAGAGGCTAGCTCTTAAATCAAACCTGATATTAGATATTATATATCATTATCATGGTTCCTCTGGTTTCCACCAGTGGCGGCTGGTGAAAAATTTTTTTGATGGGGCTGATGATATAGCCTAGTGTATGTCTCCAACTAATCCAGAATAAGAATTCAAATAAACAATTGGACAATAATACAATTTAACAGTGCAATGATTTAAAGCTGCTGCGTGTACAATTACAGGGATATACAGTCAGAAATTTAATATATTATACATGTAACTATGTTATTTATCAATACCCACGAAAGCTCAGCCTCCCTCTAACCTTAATATTTGCTTGCCTTAGAATTCTATTTATAATTACATAGGAGCTGGTCTCGCAGCCATGGAGTAAGTAAGATATCTTGCGCTTACAGCAGCTAGAGAGACAACAAACTAGCGACATAGACGCTTCCATTACGCCGAAAAGTAACTACGCAAGTTGTTTAAGTCTACATGAAATTCTATACCCTACACAGACTAATGAAATACTATCTGTAAAATTATCCATGTAAACAAACCTCATCACTTGGAGTAGGTAGGTGATGCGGACGCCGCAAAAGACATTTTGTCCTGCACCGTCCAACGTAATGTTGGAATAATGTTCATGTTAAGCGCGGTAAACAATCTGGACAATACATGTGAAAATTACACACTGTAGCTGATTTAATTTACTATATAATAACAGTAACAGTGATGATTTTGGTCACAATAACCATGACATGAAATTTTCATATCCTACAACAGGGATGTTCTTCTTCTGGCAAAATCGGTAGATAAATAAGTGATCTCAATCAATTTGGTGGAAGCTGCACTTTATTGCAGGCTTCTGCAGAGCCCCAAGACCATAAAATTCTGAGACGCTGATTGGCCATTAAATTATTAAAATTGACCTAGCAATAGTACATGATTGGCAGATTCTCTGCACATGTGGGGCAGTTCAATCAGCTTCCCCACATTGCATTCCGTAGGAGTCTGTCTGTGAAATCCAACAAATGAATTATTGTGGTAGGAAATGTAGTTTATATAATTTGTTTTGCTTATAGGTAAAGACTCTAGAGAGTAAAACTGGCTATTTATGAGTTAATTTGTAAAAACATATTTTTTACATTTCTCACTTATCAGGGAGGGCGGTGCCCCAGCGCTCTATGGCAAAGCCACTGGTTTTCCACTCAATCAATGCATCTATTGTAGCTTCTGAGGATGAACTTTTTTCTGCCTGCAAAAGTATAGCTTTCTCTCAGCCAGCTGACTGGCAGTACTCTGCAACTGATGGGGGAGGGGCTAATCGGTCAAACATTTCTCATTTTGACACTTTCTCTGTAATTCCTTTAAAATAAATTTAAACCAGATGTGTCAAATCTTGCTATTGCTTCATAACGGTCCATCAGGTCCATTCAGAATGTCATCGATACTTAATGCCTTTTTGGTCTCGATGACTGATCTGTGTGTATCCGTCTGTGTGTGGGTAAATTCCAGCTCAGGCCTCCTACAGTGATCGGCCAGTTCCACACGTTGTTCTTCGGCTCGGTCCGGATGTTCTTCCTTGGCGTTCTTGGCTTCGCAGTGTATGGAAACGAGGCTCTGCACTTCAGCTGCGATCCGGATCGCCGAGAGCTCAACCTGTTCTGCTACAACCAGTTCAGACCCATAACACCTCAGGTGGGACCAAGCTACACTGCGGCTTGGAACCAGAGAAAGTTCTGGTCATCTAAGGAAAATTCTCAAACACACACAGTCAGAATTATAGTAACAGCATTAAACTGCAATGATTTTAAGAAAACAAGAAATTTAAATTAATAGTGAAGCTTTAAACATCCAAACTGGATCAAAATGCAAATTGACATACATTCAGCAAGGCAATAAGCGTAACACCAGTTTGTCCCTTTATATTTCTTCTCTCTACAGGTCTTTTGGGCCTTACAGCTGGTAACGGTGCTGGTTCCTGGAGCTTGGTTCCACCTGTATGCAGCCTGTAAGAGCATAGACCAAGAGGAAATTCTTGAACGGCCCATCTACACTGTCTTCTACATTATCTCTGTTCTTCTACGCATCATTCTAGAGATCATTGCCTTCTGGCTACAGAGCCACATCTTTGGTTTTCAGGTCTGTAATTTTCCACGCGTCTCTACATCTTTTATCATCCATTCAAAAAAACCTCTCCTATAAGATCTGGCATCTTAGGTCTCAAATTCGGTCACTTCACCAAAAGACGTATAATTTCCAAAAAAGAGGTATTACTGCTCCAACTTAGGGCTTAGAAACAGAATGAACAAGTATGGATTGTTTGGTAGAGTGGATGAAGAAAGTCTCTCTTTGAGATAAGTTTCACAACATGACCTTGTGGAGTAAAAAATGTTGAGGTATGTCTATTCTTAGCCTCACAGGCTCCAAACGAAGGTCATGAGAGATAAGAATGAGTTCACACAGCCTCCTTCATGGCATGACTGTTGTTTTGAGATCTATCTGGCCAGTGAAAGATATATTAACAGTAAACCGCCTTGATGGACTCAAGTTGTTTTTACTCCAAATGTTCGTGTGTGAAAAAGATCTTTCAGTAGGGGTGGGATAGTTCCAAGGGAGAGTGTGTGTATTGGGAGTTGCTGTATAAAAGTATGTACTGAGCTTTGGCCAGTCGGAGCCCTATCTGTCCGTCCGAGGACAAATTTGAACCTTATTTCTTGCAAGAAATGCCTCTGCCTCTTTCTAACTTCAGAACCTAGATTTTGAATGAACCACAAGTGCTACGGACCGATGCAACCAAAAACCTCATCCCAACTGTCTCATACTTTTCTATGTTTTCCTTTAGGTTCACCCAGTTTACGTCTGTGATGCCAGCTCCTTGGAAAAGGCCTTCAACGTGACTAAGTGCATGGTACCAGAACACTTTGAAAAAACCATCTTCCTCAGTGCAATGTACACCTTCACTGTGATCACCATCCTTCTCTGCATCGCTGAGATATTTGAGATACTGTGCCGACGGATTGGTTTTCTCAACAATTAGTGACAAAACTGCCCATGCACAAATACAGTGAGTGAAAGTATCTATATACTTTCCTGTCAAGAACTTTGCTATGGGGACTTTCATGAAGCAGAAAGTCAATGTTAGAGCGAGGGGTCACAGGTGGTGCAACGTCATTGTGCAGCGCCAAGAGCTCTAACAAGCTGTAAAAATGTCACAGCTGGCCAGAAACAACTGTACTTTTGGTGTTTTGTTAAGTATAGAGTGATCATTCATTATTGTATTTTAGAACAGAGAGGATTCTTTAGCGACTGGGTTAAAATCTGTTACATGAGTGGACCAGATGGTCAGAGCATACCAGTTTCATAGATCTATTAGGTCATTGACAATTCTCAAACCTGATTGTTTCAATACCTGAGAATCTATAATAATAAGAGTTACTCTGAAATATAAAGAAATAATATAGGGATAAACTTAACATCTAATAACTTTTAATGCGATAAAAGCTTGGAAAACTTAGGCCTTTTCCTTCCTCCTATTTATTCCCTTTATATAAGGTCAGCAGTAAGAGCACTATCCAGGGTGCGATACTATGATCTAACAGGACACGTTCAGATAGAAGTCTATTATCTAAGACTATTAGAATATCATTTGTAACTTTTACCAGAGCTGTTTCAGTGCTATGATGAACCTTCAAACCTCACCAAAAAAAAAATTGTAAAAGTGCTGACACACTTTAGAAACAATTTTCTCAGGCATTTTAGAGAAGAAAGGAAGATTAGATATAGGTCTATAATTGCCCAAATTAGTTTGGATGGAGAGAAAGTTTCTTAGGTAAATGTTTTAGAGGTACAGCTACCTTTAAAGCCTGTGGTACATCTCCTGGAACAGAGATAAGTTAGTCAATAGAGGGGTAATAAGAAAGCTCAACTTGAAAAAAGCATTTCAAACACGGTTTAGGATCTATGGTAGGATCTATGGTTACCTCAGATACTAGCAGCAGCTAGGGATGCCAGAAGGCCCAAGTGCCGACTGTATTGATGGTAAATGGCCTGTACTTGTATAGCGCTTTTCAAAGTCAGGCGACTTGATCATAATGCTTTAGTCTACATTCAGTCATTCACCCATTCACTCACACACTGATGGTGTCAAGCTACACTGTAACCACAGCTGCCCTGGGGCTCACTGACGGAAGCAAAGCTGCTGTACACCGAAAGCCAGAGCACGAACCAACAACCCTCCGATTGCAAGGCAAAATCCTGCACCCGACGACACTACCACGATCCATACAGGGAGCACGGTCGTGCCGCCAGCTCATTTACTTGAATGTGCAAGCAGATATTCATTCAGGTTAAAGGTAAATATGATTGACACTTGTTTATCTGCATTTTAGTTGTTTGTTCTGAATTATGCATTATATACTATAAAGGTTAACACGAGCTACACAAAAAACTTGAATAGACTAGGAGTGATATGTATGGAATACCAAGACAGAAAAAACTAGCTGCCAGAAGTAGCACAGGATCCTATTTCTGGGATGGATCAGGCACAGACGAGTGATAAAACAGCACAGTTTTAAATGCATTTAATTTCTCAAAAAACAAATGATTAATCTTTAATACAGTGTAGTTTAGTAAGCTTTTTATTTTCGGGGGAGGAAAAAAAATAGTTTTGGCCTCTTTTATAAAGTAAAAGCAAATGTGACCCGAATGTATATCAGGTTGCACAAGCTCCAATCAGCTGATGGTATTAAGTGTTTAAGTTAAGTTTAAGTGTCCTCCCCATTATGAGGTATTTGAATTGTACATAAAGCTTGATTTATGATGTTTGCAAAGTCAGTCTGGAAGACTTACATCAATGTAGCTTCCTTGCCCCTCTGCACAGTACACCATGCACCTAGGAAGATTTGTAACAGCTGTGCTTCCTGGTATAGTGTGGTGTCATAATCTTGAGGTTTGTACTGTACACGGCCTCTGGAGAATATTAAGTAGAGGGGGAAAAGCCAGAGTATAAAACCTGCAGACATTCTGTGCAGAATGTATGTGAGTCAGACATAACTTAGCCTTTAGGTGTACACATGCATTGTACGACCCTCCAATCACCAGATACATCGTTATTTAACAACCCAGAGCATCTTTTTTCAAATATTCTTACTAATCTTTTTAAACGCAAATGAATGGACTCATAGACACCGTTATCAATGCCACATGTATGCTAGTTATTGTTTGATTGAGCCGAAAATTAATTTCTGGACCAATCCAGTGCATAGGGAAGGCCAGCAGCCAGATTTTACCTGCACAAAATGCAAAGAGATCAAAATGTCCTCACAAAAGACAATGTCATGATTTTATTAAGATCTCGGACCCACATGCAGATAAACCAGTCCAGAGAGACGAGGAAAAAAGTTTAACAGGTTTATTGAGAAGTTTTGTAGAGGTTCCACTGTTGCTCTGAACACTGCTCAACCGGAACTGAAAGGTGAGGAAGACACTGCGGTTAGTTCAGGTTCAGTGGGAGAATGGATTCTCGACCTTGAAGAGGAGAAAAGGTTGGCAGACTCACGTTTCCAGAGATTAGGTTTACTCTTAGACTCCAGTAGGTGAGAAATGTGTTCCGGTGTTTGTCTCATATCGGAGGAGGGCGGACAGGGTTACCCAGAATACGGTTGCTTGTAGATGAACGGAGAAGGGCTTGACTGCCACTCAGATTTCCTGCAGTACGTGAACGGACTGTTGTGCAGATGAATCCCTTTTTTCAGTGCAGTGTGAAGCTCAAACGTTTCCTCGGGGAAAAGTGGATCCAAACCTCCAGGTTTGTATCCTCAGCGCTCAGTTTGGTAGCTCGAGTTTATCCTTCCAGGGAGAAGAAGGTCCGAAAAATCCAGTTTGCAGGATGACTTCCTGCCGAGAGGGCTTAAGACAAAAAACAATGGTAAGACTCAGATTGACAAAAACTCAGGTTTGACTCACCAAAACTCAAGCTTGGCTAGAGTTACCCAAAACTGGCAAACACTCTGGCGTCGGGGTAGTGGCAGTCAGCAGCTTAAAGAACTTACCTCCGTTAACGAGGTATTAACCCCTTTTGCAGGTGTGTGAGGGAGGAGAATCAGAACCAGGCACCGCCTGGTGGAGGGAAGGAAGACAAACACACCAGACCACACAGACTGGAGTCCTAACAGACAACATCACTTAGAATATTTTCACAAATCCAATCTTAGTATTGCCTTAGTATAATACAGTAAGAAAACGGAAGCAATAGAAAATCTAGCTGTATTGATTTTTAAGCTACATAAATATTAATGAGAATATTTTTAAAATCTATAGTACGCTAATTGAAAATGTCTTAGTAAATCCCTACTTAACCAAAAAAATCCTGCTACAATGAATATTTATTAACAGTGTTTAATGCGTTTAAACTAAAATCAGATTAGGAAACTGAGTTTTAAAGCATTTCGTGCTCTGATAAACATTAATGCTTGTTTGGAGTAGATGCCCTACAGTTTTATTCCATGTGTGAATCAGGATTTTTGCTCTCTAATCATTGAATTTAATATGGGGTCCCTAATAATCAACCAAGTTGATTTAACTTTTTTCATTGAATGATTTATTTTAAATTTACTTTTGTTTAAAAAGTGATAACCTCTCCTGTTCCGTTCTGTTGTTTTTCACTCAGACATCCATCCAGCTTTTGTTGTGAAATCTGTTTATCATCTCATGTGTACAAGATTGTATACTGAAGACAAAAGCGGATCATGTCCTCTTTTCAGAGCTTTTCAAACCGTTAAAGTCATCATTACGGTAATGATATATATTCAGTTGAGTTAAAGCTACTGTGTCGTAGATCTAAGCCTAATGGACCTCCTGTTAGACGTAATTATGTCTCTACTGTGAGTTTGTTTGCCTGTATCCTTTTTCCATTTTCAGTCAGCATTACAAAAATTAATTTCAACAATTTCAGCCTGTTATATCACGCCAGCTTCACATTCAGCAAACATTATTAGAATAATAAATGTTAAAGGTCAGACTTTAAACATTGTAACTGAAAGGCTATTTGTACTGATTTTCCAGTTCACATGCTGCAAAAGGAGGTTCTGAAAAAACTAAAAGGTAAAGATTGATATGTAGCAAATGGTTGCTGGAACAGATTTATTAAAACTTAAAATAATAAATGAATAAATCCCAGATATTTTAAAAAGCCTGGCTCTTATCCAATCAGAACTCCCTACATCATTTTGGGGAATCCTAAATGGTTCTCAGGTTAGAATGGATGTAAACTTCTTTGCATTCTAGTTAATCTATTTTTAGTGAGATGTGCCTACGAAACCTCCAGAGGAGCTGCCCAGGTGAAAGCTAACTCAGATTCTGAAACACCACAGTTGGGGGGCAGCAGTTTCTACTGCAAACTCTCCTTAGATGATGGAGTTCCTCCCTCTAAGATTTCATGACCAAGGGTAAGGGTGTTCATCACTCCACTAGGTACTTAGTCATATACGTTCTTGTATTTGTTGCTTATCTTTTACCTTATAAAGCAAAAAAAAAGTTTACCCACCAAGGATAACAAAAATTCCTCTGATTCTCTCTCAACTAAGCTAACCAGAGAAACAAGAAGCATTTGGTCTTTTTGGTTTGTTTGGTCTTTCTTCATCATGACAGACAGGCTCAAGCTCCAACTGTGTGGAGCCAGTGGGTTCCTCGTATCTTATCTGCAGTCCTCGATACAACACCTCTCCATGCGGTAATTACGCAAACAAATGTAATGAGACAGAGACTGGATCTAAATAAACCAAGAGTTAGTGACGTTTTGATTGGTTTATTGAAAGGGTTAATCTGAAAGCGGAGCTGAATTTGTGTGGGCAAACAGGCTGCAGGTAGACAGGCGGGCAGATTGAGGGAGGTTTACCAGTTAGATCCAGGACGGAGAGGCAGGCAGTTTAGCGGAGCTTTTCCGAGTCAGAGGTCCAGAGAGAGGGGAGCAGGCAGAATCAAACAGGGGTCAGGCAGGCTCGGGATCAGGAGGCAGATCAGGTACTCTTTTAGATGCTGGACTATTCGTAGTTGGCTCGAGATAATCTAGCACAGAGGATTTATCTGATGGTGTTTTTAAATTGCTGGAAACAGGTGACTCCTGTCAGAGATGATTGCAGACGGGTGGAGCAGAGCAGGTGTACGGACAGTGATCAGGCCAGAATCAGTGCAGAAACCATTACAACAAAAATGGCTGCAGCCAAAACATTTAGGAACTTATGTGCCTGGATAGCGTCCTCCGCCCGAATTTCAACAAAAGCCTCGGCCTCTGCATCATCCCAGGTCGCACTGCGGTCTTTTGATTCCATTTATTGATAAGCGGAGAAGTTCTTGTTGTGAACAGGTGAAGAGATCCGTCGATTGCAAAGCCGGACACGCCGGAAACGCTACGAAATGAATCGGCTGACTGTAAATAGGAGATGATGTGGTCTACTCATGCATTCTTTGTCATCAGAGATGCGAACCACAGATGAACCATGCCGAGCCCTATTGTTAAACTATTACTAGATTTAGCGCGTTTCGGTTGTGTCTGGCACAGTCCAGTTTAGTTGCATTCCATTTACACTCAGCAGTCATCTCTGTTACCATGCTCGGACCGTTCTGTGCACGGTTTCAAAAAACTAATGTAAATGGGGTATTAAGGTACCATCAGTTAGCATACTAAATGTGCGTAGAAATCAGCTAAGCATTGAAGCTACTATGGGAGTTAGCATGTCAAAGTCATAGTAGCTACAACTGACAAGCACCTGGCTAACCACTTTTTTCCAGAGGTATTTTTTATTGATAGAAGAAATAAAAACCTGTGGTAGAATTTTATAAAAGATTGGACGTTCAGATCTAAAATAAGATAATATTTAACTAAACAGTGTTAGAAAATTCACAGAAATGCGAAACAACAACAGTTTTAAAGTGTCAGCAGGGAGATCTGATGGTTTGAGGCACCTTTAAAACTACTGTACTGCCAAAATTAGGGTGTGATTTATTTTACCTTATTTATTTATTTAAATTAGGACATTGCACGTTTATCAACATATCAGCTTTAAGCATCAAACCTACTATACCTTTAAAAAAACATAGTGTTTACAAAATTTCTCCTACTTCATGTCATCCACTGCTTTATAACTTTTCTGTAATGATTTTATTATTTGATTGATGTAAAAAAAAGGCAAATGATTGTAACATCTTTTTCTCACATCACTGTCATTGTATCAGCATCATTTTATCATTTTATCTTTCAAAAACAGGTACACAACATGACCAATGTATTCATATTCTAACTGTCCCACTGCTGAACTTTATTAGATACAACCTGTAACTTTCATATTTGTTTTGTCTTGAGATGATTAAATGACTTAAAAAAAAACTGCCGTCCATATAGCTTTGTGTTTTCAATGATCTATTAAATTATTAGATTATTTAAGTTTGTGAGTTCCTGGATTGACTTATATTTTTCTATTACACTTTGTCCATCAAAAAATAATAATAATAGTAATTGGAACTTTTCATTTCCCAGCAGCTATATTTTTTGGAGTTGTAGGTTTTCAAGATCAAGATTTTACTTTGAACAAATGGAAATGGCTGCCAAAACATATATTAACTTATCTACCTCGCCAACATATAATCAGATGCTATCAAACTTGAATGTTTAGTGTGACAAAAAAGGTTGGTATGAGGACCTGATTTTACCTTTTCAACATCCACAATCAGGAGGATGATGAAAAGAGGAGGGTAAAATCAGGAAGGTCAGCTCTGTGATTGGATGCCCTCTGAACTCAGTGCAGGAGGTAGGAAACAAAAGGATCCTAACTAAATGAACATCTCTGCTGGATAATGTCTCCCACCCCATGCATGAAGCTGTTGCAGTGCTGGACAGCTCCTTCAGTGACAGACTGCTGCACCCTAAATGCACCATGGAGCGTTATCGCAGGTCCATCCTCCATGCAGCTGGAAGACTTTATAACCACCAGTTTTCCCAACAACCTCAATAAGTTGTTGCATTCTTGTCAATTTTGCACAGTTTCTACTTTAGTCAGTGAAATAACATGCTGCTGTCATTTTTCACATCTCTTCACAGTTTAATTCTATAGCGCCAATTCACAACACATGTCATCTCGCGGCACTTGCTTTACAGTTCACCAAATCATCCAGTCAAATTGATTCCGTTTTCTATTTAAGGAGTTGGTCGACGTGACCAAGGCACAATTTCTCACACTAAGCATGCTTGTAGCGACAGTGGAGAGGAAAAACCCCCTTTTAATAGAAGAAAACCTCCAGCAGAACCAGGCTCAGTGTGAGCGCATCATCTGCCGAGGACGACTGGGGTTCAAGGAGACAGAAGCAGAGATACAAAAGCCAACTGTCACCCTGTTCCTGGAAACACAAAGATGGGCTCCGAGCCAGCTCCCATGTCAGAGGATAAAGACAGCACATCCAGCCAGTCACGGTCAGAGAAACAGGACTACACTGGAAAACAGGCCGATCTCCAGCATCTATAAACAGTGTGAGTGTTGATGGAAGCAGCACAGCTGATGTTTCTCTCCAGGATGGAGTCACAGCCAAACAGGAACAGACCAGATGAAGCTACTATGAGAAAAAGCAGAGAGAGCCGAACATTAGAGATTGAACTAACAGATTCTGCAGATTGGGAGAATAGAGATAGAATGAAGCAGAATGATGAAAAAGGGGTCCCTATGTCCTCCAGCAGTCTAAGCATATAGCAGCAGAACTATAGAGATAGATCAGGATAACCTGAGCCACTCTAACTATAAGCTTTATCAAAAAGGAAAGTTTTAAGCCTAGCCTTAAAAGTAGACAGGGTGTCTGCCTCACGGACTAAAACTGGTAGTTGGTTCCACAGGAGAAGAAACGGGTTCTAATTTCTGTTGATTAATCACATCAAATAGACATTGACAGTAAGATTGGATAGCATAGAAAATTCATTCATGCCTGCATTCATGACAGTGTCTGTTTGCCTTGTGAGCAAAGCTCCACCAATCACTACTCCTTCATTCCCACCCTCACCTATGGTCAGAACCTGGGTCATGATGGAAAGAACAAGATCCCTGGCCCAGGAACACTTTGGGCCAGATGGTGCATGTGAAGAGAAAAAAGTTTAATGATCGAAGACAAAAAAAAAAACTAAATAATAAATTTAAAAAAACCCTGACAATAAATGCATATTAGGCTGTTTTCCTCATTTTTTATGCCTGAATTATTAAAATCAAGTCCCCTTTAGGACTTCTTTGCTATCTCTCTGTTTCTGATAGAATTCAGCAAATGCAGCAACCTGATCCTCTGAGGGAAATCTGATGCAGAGACAAAAGAAATAAAAAATAAATGATAGTAGAGCAAAGAAGTGCTTGCACCAAACCTCAGCTCCCTCAGTCTTTGATGCTTTCCCAATGTCACTGGCTTTATCGTTTTAGGTCATACAGTTGGAACACATGTACACAACTACATTTCTTACTGTGGCTTGGACTTAATAAAAGAGGCATAAGAAAAATTAGGATCGCTAAAAGCAGTGGGACCGGATCTATGAGGAAGAACATTAGGTCAATGGTGCATCTTACTACAAGCCAGATCAAATAAATCAAAGTTTTCTTTCCCTCCATGGACCATAAAGTCATTTAACTTTGACAGACAACCTCTCTCAGCAAACTCACCGCTTCCTTTGATATTAAGTTTTGTGTGAACTGGTCGGAGCTTGATCAGATTTTTTTTTTCTTTAGTAGATCACATTTTTCCTTTTGGTAAACATGTATATTGGTTTTTGCAGACTATAGATGCCAAGACCAAAATTGAAAACAAACTACAATTAACACAAATGCATTTTATTTGAAAATCACATTGAAGGATGGTTTAAAATCAAGTTATAAACAAACAAAGAGAATAATTATGAACACATTACAGCGAATAGACAGATTTAAACAGGTGAGTTTTGAGGTGGATTTTAAACTAAGGATCCCAGCTGGCAGTTAAATCAATAATTAGGGGGATGGAGGCTCAGAGGGAATGGATGCTCGTCTCCAAGTAGTTGAGGTGGACAGAGAGACAAATGGAGGAGGAAGACCTGTGGGAGCGGGAGGCGTGTGAAAGCAGAGGAGCTGTGACAGGTATTGTGGATGGCTTTGAATGTAATGAGAGTAGTTTAAATTAGAATCTGGATTTCACCAGGAGTCAGTGTAGCTGCTGTGAAAGGTCCTTAACCATTCGGTGCTTTAGGAGGGATTCCAGTAGGAGGCTGTCAAAGAGAGAAGTATAATGGTCAAGATGGGGTTAACCAGGCCATGGAGGAGGAGAGCGGTGGAGAGGGGACTGAGGTGCTTTAAGAAGGGAAGGTAGGTGTGAAGGATTGAGGAGTAAGGACAGTCAGGCACTGGTGTATTTAAAAAAAAAAAAAAATAGGGTTATTTTATTTAACCCAAAAAACAATACAATGTCACAAGTACAAAATGGATCCAAAAATTAAGTCAAAGGAACAAAAACTTATAGTAATGCTTATGGCAAAGTTCTATATCCGGAAAACCATTTGATAATTCTGGGTTGCTCTAAATTCTCTGTTACTCTTCCCATGTCTCTGCAGCAGGCTCTAATGTTTGCAAAACGGGTTATTCTGAGGGAATGGAAATCCTCTACACCACCATGCTCTAAGAAATGGCTCAGTGATATGGAGTCCTGTATCTATCTCGAAGAAATTCCTGTCCTTATGTCCTTGGTTATTTTTTTTTCTCTGATAAAATATCATTACTTTCCACTGAAAACTTAAACACCCACTGCAACGCCCATTTCTCTATTTCAATAATAATCTCTTGTAATTTCTTTATAATATTTTCTACACGTTTCCCTCTTTTCCAAACAGCTCCATCATCAAAAAGTGAACATCCAATTTTTTTTACCAATACCTTTAAATTCATAATTTATCATAATTGAGAAAAGTAACGGACTTAAAATACTCCCGTGCGGAGTTCCATTATCTACTGTATATTTTCCTGGGATCACTTTACCAATTCTAACCAATTCCAATTTCTATTTATTAAAAAGTCTTTAATCTATTAAGATATTTTCCTTTCAATACCCAAAATGTTTAATTTAATAATCATCAATATTAAGGAATTAATAACTCCTCAACCCAAATCATGTCATATACATAGGGTTAAAAGAACCATCGCGAGAACGGGTCACTTCTCGCCTTATCGGTTACGTCATCCGCACTGATTGGCCGGCTGTCGCTCCTATTGGACGGAAAGGCGGAAGCGAGGGAAGCACTGCTAACAACAACACAGACCGTCTCTACAGAGTTTGTTGTGTCTTTTGGAGGAGTTTAAGGACCCTCATGGCTTTACCAGCCCAACTCCAGAGGCATCAGTCTGCACAACAGAAGGTTTCTCAAAGTCTGGACTCGGTGGTGACCTATTACTGTAAGCACTCTGCTAACGCTAGCTGTTAGCTTCTCGGCTTTGTTTACTTTGAAACAGGGCGGATGCTTTTAAATAAAAAAGCTTTTATGACAGAAAGTTGTCATTGATAAACACATTTGAGTTGAGTTAAATAGTTATCTGTAACGGAAAAGTTGTTTTAACTGCTCAAACTGTTGGAGGGGGCTAATGCTTCCTTAGCATCAGCCAGACTCCTGTACGTGGGAGGTTTCTAAAAGTGTTTTTGACCTGAGGTGGAAACCTGATTTCAATTAATTACGTTTAAATGTTAGAGTTTCTGTTAGTTTGATCAGGTGTTTGTTTCTCAGCCCTGACAGGATGACGCAGCAGGTTCAAGTACCTGTCCAACAGGTTCACATTTAGAGTCCACAAAGGATAACAGTCTGAGTCTGCAGGAATGTACCAAAACTTCTGCAGTGGTGCTCAAAGGCTCCACCAAAGCGAAACAATAAAAGCCTCCCTGTTTATGTATGTGCGTCTATAGGTTCGGTGAATCACTGAAGTGAACACACCCAGTTTCTTCTCAGGGGAATAACCCCGATCATCATAAATCATTTACAGTGTTTCTGCCTGTTAACATGACATTTATTCTGCAACATCCATCTGAAAAATCTGTTCGGTACAAATGTAATGGAGCAAGATGTGATTTCCAGTTGGTTCAGTCTGAAACACAGTTTTCTTTTCTTAAATTCTCACCTTTCATCACTTTTATTGTATCTGATCAAAGAGCTGAGCTTTCCTCACAGCCTTTTGCTGATTTTTCCCATTAGGGGAAGTGGGGAAAAAAAATTGTTTTGCGATATATCGTGATGTTTGGCTACCCGATATATTATCGATTTTTCAGTTCCTAGTATTGATTTTAAAAACAAAACATTTTACCTAAAGCAATTAGGGAAAACGGGCTACCTCTGACCGCCACTGTGGTATGAAGCAGCATGGAGTCCTTCACATTACATCCACATCAGCTTTGGGGGAAAATACAAAATAAAATCTGTTAATCTCACAGGAAAAGAGTCAGTTTGGAGTCGCACATCGCGTATATAGTAAGCAGGACAGACTGGAGCAAAAACAACAAATAAAACATTGAAATAGAAAACCTTTCCCCATGATAGGACTTCATTAGGACAGAAAACGGATGAAGTGGTGATCCTCTTTGAGCCTCACAGAAACCAACATAAGGAGGGTCAGGCAGAGCAGGTCAGCGCAGCATATCTCTCTCACCTATTTATGAAAAAAAAGAAAGAAAAACTTCCCAGATCTTTCTCTGAGTATCACCTTTCTGCCTCAGTCACCATTGAAACCATCCCACGGTGTTTATTGCTCTGTTTTTCTTTTCTTTGGACGTAGATCTCAGTGTTTTTAATATATAAACATTCTCTATCTGTTCTGGTCGGAGATGCTGCACAGACTCATAATGTTGGGCTTGGCTTTATAGATAATGCCATTTCTTTTTTTAGAAAAAACTTTTCATAATCTGTACAAGTCAAACGTGTGAAATTGTTTTATTTTTTCTAGAGCAGAGACAGAAGTGAAAAGAATCTGCACATATCTGCTCACCCTTCCTAGTTGGAGCCTCTATACGCAGTCAGTGTGCGTTAGGGATGGAACGGTTTATGAGAACCGTCCGAGCCGTTCGGTTCGACTGTCTCGGTTCGGTTCCTGGTGTTGCGTTCGGTTCATGCGCTGCTCCTTTTTCTCATAGGCGAAGCGTTTACACTCCAGAGCAGAAGTTGGCGGTACTGCGACCAAAGCCAACCACCAGTAGTAAACAAGAAGAAGAAGAAGCGACGCAGCTTAGCCGGGTGTAGCAGAAAAAAATCAGCTGTTGTGGAGAATTGTGTGGGTATGGCGAGTGGGAAAGAACAGGAGTTGGAAGACGCGCCAGCAGCACTTTATAGGTCTGCTGTATAAGCCCTGTAGTCTCTGACTGACTTAAAACACTATATTTCTGAATCAGAAATGTTAAAATTGACTTTATCTGCGATAAAACCTGGTGAAATTATGAAATCAGTGAAATAATTCTTAAGTATTTTTATTTTATTGATATCTTAACACTCTCATATTGACTGAAATAAATGTATTATGATAGGAGTTGTGACCATGGTTTTAATTTAGTGCATAATAATAGCTGAAAAACAGTTTGTGGATGAAGTCAGAGCTCCACTTGGTTTCCTCCTGACCTTTAAGATCTGATTGGTCTGGATCATGGAGCCGTCTGTAGCTCTGTAGTGGACCAGTGATGGAGACGGGCCACTGGAGGTCAGCAGCACCATGTGTTTGGGCCTCTGGCTTCGCTGGGACTCCTCATACCTTCATCATCTTTACACTCTAAAGTCTAAATCAGCTGATCTGAACCAGCCATGTTCTGACATATTTAACATTGTTTGTCTTTTAAATATCCTGCATTTAATCTCTAAACCAAGTCACTGCAGAAAATTTGAGAACCTTGTGAGAATAAACTTCAAACGGTTTCTGTTCTTCACTTTGGTTCAGAAATTATGTTTAAGGCTCTTCCTGCACGTTTTACATAAAAGTGAACCTTTAAATATGTTTATTGCTTCCAGTTGAACTTCATTCATTGGAAGAAAGAGCTCTAATTTCTAAATGTTTTTAAACCTCCAATATTTTCCCTCTTTCCGTTTGCTGCTGTATCTCTCTGCATAAAGCTGGTCTTCGTATCGTCCCTTTGTCCGGCGCCTTTAATCAGCCGGTCAGCAGTTAGATCATCCGGCTGATGCTCGGCCTCGGAGCGGCCGGATCGCTTTCAGCAGCAGTCAGAACCATGATTTCTTCAGCTGTAATGGTTCTGCAGAACCCCCCCTCCCCCTGTTGCCCCGCCATTTGGCTGCTTTACAAACGTCGTTTCACGCTAATTGGATCGCAGGCGTCGTTAATGACTCCAGCTCATCTTTTCACCTCACTTCTATAAAACTGCTGCTGCCATCTGAGAACAATGATGGTTTATGAGCTTTAGATTGTCGGATTTCTGCTCATCTTCTGGGTTTGGCAGCTATCTTTACAATATTTTCCTGCTTAAACAGCTGCAGTCCAAATATTAGCCCCATTTAGACTGACTGTGTGCTTAGGGAAGCATCTGGGGGCGCTCTGTGTTTATAAATGCAGGCCAGAAAACTCTCATCAATGTCCAATAAATCTCAAACCTAAAGGCAAACCTGGACTTAGATGAAGTTGATCTGCTTCATCATTTTCCACTTTAGAAGCGGCTTCCAATGCAGCCTGGAAAACTCTGGAGGATCCTTGAGCAGTTTTCAAGGTTTGAAAATATGGAGTGAATTTTATTCTGTCGTTGTTGGAAAAAAAATATCATTTTTTTCAGATGGAATTTTACAGATTTTATCCTCTTCACTTTCGGGGGCGGGCTTTCTTCTGGAGTGACAAGCAAAGGCGCATTTCTATTGGTCTGAATGGGCGTTAGCGGCAAAGTTATAGAAAGTAAACCTTTCTTTTGGGGCTTGAAGGGGAGAGAATGTGATCTTTGAAGCTTAATTTGAAACAAATACAATTCATAAAAGTAAATCTGAAAAATAGTAAATTTTAGAAATATAAGATCTGTAGTTTGATTAAAGAAATTATTTAAAAATCTAGAATAACAGCATGAAAAAAAAAAAAATAGGTAATTTTCTGACAAAATCTTTTTATTTTTTTATTTATTTATTTTTTTTTATAGGTTTTGAGAGGAATTTTGCTCCATTCTCCATTTTTCTAAAATAAAATATTTTTCCAAATTCTTATTTTTTCAGATGGAATTTTATAGATTTTATCCTCTTCACATCTGGGGGCGGGCTTTCTTCTAGAGTGACAAGCAAAGGCACCTTTCTATTGGTCTGAATGAGCGTTAGCTGCAACGTTATAGAACGTAAACCTTTCTTTTGGGGCTTGAAGGGGAGAGAATGTGATCTTTGAAGCTTAATTTGAAACAAATAAAATTCATAAAAGTAAATCTGAAAAATAGTCAATTTTAGAAATATAAGATCTGTAGTTTGATTAATTTTTTCTTTTTAATCTAGAATAACAGAATGAAAATCTAAAAAGTGAAGGCTGTTTCTCAATTCACTAAATCTATTTATTTTTTAAGAGGTTTTGAGAGGAATTTTGCTCCATTCTCCATTTTTCTAAAAGAAAATTTTTTTCCAAATTTTTATTTTTTTCTTGTGATTGAATTTTACATATTTTATCCTCTTCACTTCTGGGGGCGGGCTTTCTTCTAGAGTGACAAGCAAAGGCACATTTCTATTGGTCTGAATGGGCGTTAGCGGCAACGTTATAGAAAGCAGGCGTTTCTTTTGGGGCTTAAAGGGGAGAGAATGTGATCTTTGAAGCTTAATTTGAAACAAATAAAATTCATAAAAGTAAATCTGAAAAATAGTCAATATAAGATCTGTAGTTTGATTAAAAAAATTATTTGAAAAACTAGAATAACAGAATGAAAAATAAAAAAAAAAAGTAAATTTTCTGATAAAATCTTTTTTTGATTATGGAGTTTTCCAAAGTTTTATTTTTCAATGGTTTTTATCATTCTTAATGAAGAAAAATCAGTCTATTTGGGGAACAAAAAGTAATATTTGTGTCACCCGTCCCACCTTCCAGATCCTCCATCTTTTAATCCGTCCGTCTGTCCCTCCTTACATCCATCTTTTTAACTGCCTTCCTGTTTTTAATCATCCGTCCTTTTAGTTCTCTCCTTCCGCTCCTTTTGTCCTTCTCACTCCACTTTTTCATTTATCCATCTGTCCCTCCTTTTATACATTTTTCTTGGGCTTCTGTTTATTGTTCTATCTATATTTTTATCCATCTGTCATCCATTTTTTCCCAAATATCTTTTAATCCCTCCGTTTTTCCACCTGTTTATCCGTTTCTATTCATACTTTAGAGAAAGCTTGTAAAACAAAGCCTGGAAAACCTGGAGTTTAAACCTTTAAATTCATCTGAAGGAGGCTGAAGCTGATGGACATTAGAATGTGAGACATTGATGTTTGCCGGAGCTGAAATCGGCTGAAATCCCCCCCCCCCTCCGCTCTGCAAAGCGTCTCCTCGCTCTCCTTCCTGCCTTTGCTTTAATGTTGAAG
>JAGKQL010000007.1:6856583-6867373 GCA_018398635.1 Cyprinodon brontotheroides | reverse complement strand
AATCACATCCATCATGGCGATTCGATTCAGTATCGATTTCCTGACCCAACGATTCGATTATTTTCAATACTCAATAATACACCATGATTCAATTCGATTAGATTGATTAATTACGTTTCATTTGTTTTGTTTTTTGGGTTTTTTTTACACCTTACAGGCTAGACAATGTTTCAAATTTGAAATAAATCAATGAAAGCTGTAATATCGTTATTTTTTTTTTTAAGAAGCTACAGAAAATAACAGAAGTTTTAAAACCTAATTCACTGAAAAATAACACCCCTGCGTTAAAGATTCTGAAAGGCCTTGCATCAGAAAATACTGAACAAACTGGGACTTGATCAACAGCCGATACCGCACCATGACGTCATAAACAAGTAGGTGGCAGTAGTGATCTTTAAAAAAACATGGATGCCTCCAGTGAAGCACATTCAAATGAAAATTTCTCTTAATTAAAAACATCATCATTTATAGAACAGTGTGTAATGATTTCATATTTAAAGTACTTTCAGAAGTTTGAATAATGAATATGACCGGACTTTTCCTTTAAACTGCTTTTTGTCTGACAGGCCTCTGGGCTCATCAAAGTACTGAATTCAGAGAAAAAAGTCAGAATTCTGACTTTTTTCCCTTTTTAAACCAAACTTCTTGGTTCAGTGATCATTTAAATCTTTTGCTGCTATTGGTTTGATAACTCTGATTGTAATGTTGGTCTTTTTTTTATCCAACAGAATGAAGTATTCTCTGTTGGTTAATTTTCTTCTAAATATTTAGTTTTATTCAGTCTTGGTTGCTGATGTGGTCCACCTCTGTGTTGGATTTTGAAGTTTTGTTTCCCCTTATTTCTGCCTTTTTTCATTTAACCCAGCTTTTGTCCTTTTGTCTCTCTGCAGGAACATGATCAAGTCTTTCTACACCTCCAGTTTGCTAATTGACGTCCTGACTGTTTTTGGGGAGCTGTCAGAGGAGGTAAGCGAGAATAGTCGGCGACAAAAAACATTATTTATGAGACAAAGCAGTCTGCTCATTTCATGTTGTTTGAATGATCAAAGAGTTTCCCTCTCAATGAGAGTGACCCATCTTCAAAATAATCCTCTTAGTTTCTGAATACAATAAAGGCACGAATGAATCACGGCTCCATTCATCCCGCAGACGCTCTCAGGCTGAGCCGTATTATTAGAGCTCCTGTGTTTGATAGCAAACACATCATCTGCAGCTGTGAGCTGATGCTATCTCAACTGTTTGTTGGTAAAAGCTTTGACTTGTGTCTGCCGTTGCTGAAAAATTGACTTCCCAGGAATATTTTCGGTCAAACTCCCAGTATTTTGTGCAGAGCGGTGAACATTATTAAGCTCCCGCTGCTCAGCTAAACTATCCACCCTGAATAAATTGTCAGTTCATAGCCAAACACTTTCAAAGAGCCAAATATGTCCTGCTGAATTCTTGGATAAATGGTTGACAAACTTGTTGGACATGTAATCAAAAGGAGCAATCATAACAAAGTCACCGAGATGTGAAAACAAAGGGGCTGATTAACGGGGAGCAGTTGGTCATTACAATGGGTTCACATGGAGGCTGAACACAGCAGCAGCTTCAGATATCTGTGAGATTCACATCTTCAAAAACGTTATGTACAAATCAAGACTTGAAAACTTTCCAAGATTTCTTGTTCTTTTTAAATTCAGTTTCTATTAGAAAAAAAAAAACAGTCTAACTGGAATCTGCCTTTTTTTGTAGACCGTATTTTAAACTTTGAATGTTTATACATATCGAATTCCTTACACTGAATTTTTATCTGGTGAAAATTCAGCTGAAAAAAAATTCAACTGTATATTTACCTTTTGGTGAACTCAAGCCACGGCAATCTGCACTCGATGGAGTCGAGCTGCTTCTAGCCAATGAAATCAGCTCATTTGGTTAGAAAAAAAAAATTTGCCGCTTCCTCCAGATCAAACCAAGAGCTGTGGCAGACAGGGGTGCCGCACTAGCTGTGTTAGCTCAATTATAATGGATGCCTTTTAGTAGCTACCTGACGTTTTGTAATCAAATCTGTTGAACAAAAAAGGTCATCATTTAGCTTCATTCAGTCAGGAACAAAGCTATGCCCAACTGTTGTCACATGACCAAATGAGGTAATATCATTGGCTAGAAGCTGTTCGACTGCAGTAGAAGAAGAATCTGTGGTCAACACATTTGCAGTCAAATTTTTACCAAGAAAAAAAATCAGTGTAAGAGATTCAATATATAAAAAAGTTAAGTTTTTAAAATTCGGTGCTAAAAAAAATTGGCTTTTTAAAATTCGGTGTACAAAAAAAATGCAGATTCCAATGAGATTGTTGTTCTTCCATAAGTTTCTACACGGCCAAGTTCCCCAAAAAAAAGATTGTCTGAAAAAGAGCAACAGGGTCACCAATAAATTACAGTTTATTTTGATTTTATACTTCACAATACACAGATTTACACGAGCAATAGGGCTTGGGAACCACGCTGCATTGTGGGACGTGGCGGCCATGTTGAGGGCTACGCGAACGTAAACATAGCTCTGATACAATGTTGTTGTTGAAAGAAGAGACGTAGAAGTAGAGAAAAAAATATGTTAAAATCCCAAAAAGAATCTGGAATTTACCGGGACACATTAAATAGAGAAGCCACGGACCGGTATGTTGACAAAGTCAGCATTATGAAGTTCAAACAATGAGTGGAGCACCGACGAGTGAGCGCCTATACTTTAAAAACAGTTCCGAAGCTACAAGTCCTTGGAGTTTCATGTGCAGTTCATGAATGGATGGGTTCAGGAGCTGCAGATCATAAAGCCAGCAAACAGTGTAGAACACAGTAATCCGTCCGAAGGTAAGCTGTGATCAGGCGGGCTCTGGAACCTGCTAGTTTAGTAATTGCTAACCGTTAGTGCTAACAGCGACTCACGCATGTAATGTACTTACTTTTAACTAGCTGCTATGTGTTTCAAAAGGTGTAGTTAGTAGCGTTAACTGCCAACCCTTCCTTAAACCCTCCGTGTTTCTCACGCATTTGAGCCTTCCCGCTGCCGTTTTTATTATTTTCTGCGTAAAAGATCCCAACTTTGAAGGAAAAAAAACTATGTAGGCTATAAAATAAAACCGTGCATCTTTAACTTAGCAGAATGAAAATGCAGGGGAACACACTCTCATTGACATCAGGATACTGTGGAAAGTTATGTTCTGGTTAGATCTTACAGCCGCGCATCCTCGCCCAACCGGCGACTCTTTATTTCCTATGGTTTACGCCTCAGGCAGGAGCAAAGCGATTGTGGGTGCGCCCATTTTCTATGTTGTTCCCATGGTGATCTCATGTGTTGTGCTGCTGCTGCCCACAACAGTAAGTAGAGCAGTAGTCTGAGTAGCGGTAAAGGAGACCATCAATATGAAGCTGCCACGCAAAGTAATTACTTCATGACGCCCAAGCCCTATTTAAGTTTCTTTTTATATATAAAATTGAAAGAATCAAAAGATATAATTTAGGTGTCACTACTAATAAAGAAACCCAATCTGACAATCTAATGCTTTTGATAAGTTTCAACAGTGATTGCAATAAAACTAAAATTACATTTGGGCCTTTTAAAATAAACAATAAAAAATTGTAATAAGAAGAATCTGCAAGGGAGGGAGGGGGATGACCTTTTATTAGAGTCTTACATTTTTTAACAAATTATTGCCTAAAAGAAACAATACATCTAGTGTTACAAATGTGCTTGAATTTTAGCAGTTGGTTCGTTTTGCAGCAATGAATAAGAAACCAAACAGGGTTTTGTTGGGTTACTCTATAGAGCCTCGAATTTAGAACTAATTCTGACATTTTGAATTGAAAAAGTTTCCTGCATGGTAAGTGAAGCGTCTTCAAACTTTGAAACAAATTCCAGTGAATTGTTTTTAACCTTTTTGGAATGACTATGACCTGGATGACTGAGGATTTTTACCAGCATGCTGTTTAAAGTTGTTTTTCTTTATCTCTATAGTGGTGTTTAAGGAAAAATAATTTATTCATAAGAGTTTCCAGTAGACTAACTTTAACAATGATGAGCTCCATGACTGTTTTCAAGATGGTTTTATTGAAGACATAACAAAGAGGACAGTCCATTAATCGGGGGATCACTCGATTAATAGTGACAATAAAGACATTTCCACATGTGTGGTCGCAGATAACCGAGGAAGTAATTAAAGGAGAATACTCTCCGCCCGAGCATTTCTAACACAGCGGATTTTCTGGTGCGAGTCATTAAAACATCGGCTGGACTGTTGCTTGGTTTAGTTACATGCTTTGACTCAGACACACACCCTCCCTGATTCAGACAATGGCTTCTGCTGTGAGCGCCTCGCACACAGGCTGGGTCTGTTTCAGCTTGTTCAGCAAAGCACCAGAGGATCGTCTTCTCGCTCCGTGCTCTGCTTGGTGTCCTAGAGCCGCAGCCCCCACATGTTGGACTGACTTCATCCTTTAAAAGTATTCATTTGTAGCTTTCAGCAACTTTATCACATGTTACTGTTTTACATACAGCCTGCTGTATCAATAGGATTAAGAGGTTTTAGTTATGATTCAGAAGCTATTTATGTTTACATCATCTTTGTGATGAAACCTCCTAGCAACGGATTCAGCACCAATCTTTTAAGTAGAACATGTTATCCAGATTTGTTTCTAAAAGCTGTCCTCAGTGAGATTTTTAATTATGAAATAACACTGTAAACAAAGACGAAAATTGTATTTTTAATATCATTGTAGAGTTATTTATATGTTTTATTTTTGTTTCCTCTTCTTCTAGTGGAAACCATCTGATAATTCAATTTCAATTCAATTTAAATTCAGTTTATTTCTATAGCGCCAATTCACAACACAAGTCATCCCAAGGCACTTTCCAGTTCACCAGATCATCCAGGGAATTGATTCAAAAAGTTTTCTATCTAAGGAAAACCAGGGTTGATTGCATTGACTCATTGACTCAAATGAAATCCCTCACACTAAGCATGCTTGTAGCGCACTGTGGAGAGGAAAAACTCCCCTTTCTTTTAACAGAAATAATCAGATAATAGTGAAAAGCACACTTTTCATATCATTTAAAAAGTACAAACACCCTGTTTTCAACCAAAATATTTAAACCAGTCATAACCTATTTTGAATGGGGCACAAATGGATTCAGTCAGCCAATGACTGTGCAAGTTTTCCTACTTAGAAAGAGGAGAGAGATCTTCAATTTTCATCATAAGTACACTAAATGGAAAAATGGAAATTAAAAAGTGGAAAAAAAGTATTCGGACAAGAAGCAAGATGTCTGGCCCTCACTGACCTGTAACTTCTATAAAGTCATAGTGAAACGGCTGTTCCAACGGTTGCATTTCCAAATTCTCCCAAGTGATGCCCGACTTTGTACGAGTGAATAAAGGTGAATGTGATTGGTCGATTATCAAGGGGCGGGATTGTTGTGGCTTTGAAGGTTAGCAAGCCTTTTTGGTTTGTGGCCAGTTTGTCGGAGGCATCTTGCTAACTAGTTAGCATCTTAGTGCTAGTAGGTTCCCAATGGGGAAATTCCATTGGGACCAAGTATCACTAAATTGGTGACTTAGAAGATTATTGAGAAATGGGCGAATTAAAGGAAAAGGTGACCATTTCCTGGTTGCGATGGTTAAGGTCCTTGTAGGGCATTTAATACTTCTGTAACTGGACCTCTTTTCATATATGTTTTAAAAATAATCAAAACTGCTAAGCAGTTTGGGGAATCTCATCTCAAACAGAATTCCTCAGAGTCAACACTGTGCCACAGCGAAGCGGTTGTTCCAACAGTTGCAGTTCTTAATTCTCCTGAGTGGTGCCCGTCTTTACATGAGTGAACAAACTGAATGCTATTGGTCGATTATCGAAAGATTGTTGTGGCGGAAGGTTAACAAGCAAGTTTGATTGTGGCCGGTTTCTTGTAAGCATCCCTTGCTAACAACTGTTAGCGCAACTTAGTGCTGAAAGTAGGTTCCCAATGGGAAAGATTACATTTGGGACCAAGTAGCACTAAAGGTGAGTGACTTAAAGGGAAACAACGCTGTCAAGGGCTTAGCCAATGGACAGAGGGAAAACATGCAAGGGAGGGAGGAGAGGTTTGAGGTGTCGGAGGTGGGTGGATGAGTCTCCTCCGTCCATCCATTTTTATTTAGAGAGGGAGGAAGTGGGGAGGAAGATGTTGTGGAAGGGGGCGCCAGCGGCAGAAAGCTTGTTTGGTGTAGAAGGCTTCCAGCCGTACATGTTTGAGCCCTTGCCCCGCAACGCTGCCAGTTCTGTTAGCTCTACGCCTGGCGAAGACAGACGCGTCCATCCTCGTCGAACACTGGGGCCGAACTCATTAGGAAAGGAAATGATGCTTATTTCTTATTTCAACAGTTTTATATTAGCTGCGACATATGAATCAAGATGCTATGACTGAAAAAATGTACAGATGACCATTGATGTATGATTGGCAAAATTTAGGTGTACAAGCTGACGTATAACTAACTGGCCTGCACTAAGAAGAAAAAACAGATTTTAACACAGGATTTTTTTTTAAATAGACATTTTCTAAGTTACACATTGAAACCTGAATTATTTGACATTTAAATATGACTTTCCTAGGACTTTAAGAAGTAGAATACTTCTTTCTTCCAATTGTGACATTTGTTATTTGTCCCTCTTTGGACTCATCTGTATAAAAGACACTTGTCCACAGCCTTAAACACTCCGACTTATTGGTCAGGATGGGGAGCTAAGCTTATCCTGCCATACATAAAGCCGGAGGACCAAAAAGGCACTTTGCAGGTAGCGTTCTGTTGGTTTGATCTGAAAGTCCTGTTAAGGTCAAGAACTTTCATCTAAACACTTTAGCCTTAAGAAGCTAACACGAGTCTCTTAAAATGGTGATATGGACAGGGCTTTCAAAATTCCCACCCAAAGGCTGAGAGTTAATCATAATATGAAAGTAATAGTCCATTTGTTTTATAAAAAAAATATTTTTAAGCACTAGTGGCCTTTATTTTTTGAGAGTATAGTAGGCAGAAAATTGGGTTAAAAGAGAGGGAAGAGAAATTCTGCAAAAGGTCAGCAGGAATGGGACCCGAACCTGCGACAGTGGTTATGAGTCATGCACCATAGCAGCACCCCACTCCATTTGTATATTGCTTAAGGAGGACTAGACTATTGGCCAAGTAAGAGAGTGCACCATCTTTTATAAAGATATCTACAACTTAATTCAGCTTCCGCTTGGAATGTGAAAATATTCACATGAAAAGTCCCCTCTCCTTCCCGTTTATGCTTCAGTGTTATCCTGCTGGAAATGACCTACCTCAACCTTTAGATCAACAAGGCCATACAAACACAACTCACGTCTGAAACTCCATTGTTTCTGCTAAACATGGAATTAATCTGGAAGAGGTAGGGCTTTCTTTACCAACTCTTATAATTATCACTTCACGTCACGCCACATTCCAACACCCTGCCACCAGTTATTATGAAGAAACACTCAGTTTTTGAAACTTTTATGTGTTAGAAAGGTATACATGGTTTTCAGGAAGTAGGCCCGGGTTATTCCCTGCTATCACCCTTAAAAATGACACAACAAGCTTCCCTTTCTACTGGAAAACATCTCTTTAGAATTCTTTTTAATATGTGGAAATGTTTTCCCATTACACTAATGAACCCATCTGTTACTGGAGAACTAAAATAATGTCTTCATCACCTGGTGATTTGAAGCCAAATTTACTGTCATACATTGGGGACATCAGAGTAATATATCAGTTCATTCATCAATTTATCTCTATTCATTATTAAGTTAGTGTGTATCTTGGTATGCTCAGTGTATCCGATTGTTCTTTGGTCAGTATGTCTGATCGTTCTTTGGTCCTTGTGTCAGATCATTCTTTGGTCAGTCTCTCCAATTGTTCCTTGGTTAGTCTTTCCGAATCTTCTTTGGTCAGTGCATCCTATTGTTCTTTGGTCAGTCTCTCTGATTGTTCTTTGGTCAGTGCGTCCTATTGTTCTTTGGTCAGTCTGTCTCATTGTTCTTTGGTCAGTGCGTCCTATTGTTCTTTGGTCAGTCTGTCTGATTGTTCTTTGGTCAGTGCGTCCTATTGTTCTTTGGTCAGTCTGTCTGATTGTTCTTTGGTCAGTGCGTCCTATTGTTCTTTGGTCAGTCTCTCTGATTGTTCTTTGGTCAGTGCGTCCTATTGTTCTTTGGTCAGTCTGTCTGATTGTTCTTTGGTCAGTCTGTCTGATTGTTCTTTGGTCAGTGCGTCCTGATTGTTCTTTGGTCAGTGCGTCCTATTGTTCTTTGGTCAGTCTGTCTGATTGTTCTTTGGTCAGTGCTGTCTGATTGTTCTTTGGTCAGTGCGTCTGATTGTTCTTTGGTCAGTGCGTCCTATTGTTCTTTGGTCAGTCTGTCTGATTGTTCTTTGGTCAGTGCGTCCTGATTGTTCTTTGGTCAGTGCGTCTGATTGTTCTTTGGTCAGTGCGTCCTATTGTTCTTTGGTCAGTCTGTCTGATTGTTCTTTGGTCAGTGCGTCCTATTGTTCTTTGGTCAGTCTCTCTGATTGTTCTTTGGTCAGTCTCTCTGATTGTTCTTTTGTCAGTCTCTCCAATCGTTATTTGGTCAATCTGTCCAATCATTCTTTTTTCAGTCTGTCAGATGGTTCTTTGATCAGTGTGTTTGATCGTTGTTTGGTCAGGGTGCCACTTAGTTTGTTCTCCTATTTTTTTCTTTACACTGTTTTCTCCAGGGAGACAAACCTCTAAGTAGATTTTTTGTTTTTTGATTGGCTGAATTTTAGACTGAAACCTAAACAATCTTTGGAACAAGATTGGTCCTTAGGGATTTAAACAGGGATGTTTAGTTTATTTTTTTATTTAGAAAGCCAAATGAAATTACTTTTTTTTCCTCACAAAAGCAGTGATTAGAGTAAAATTCAGAACTTTTCAATGCACCTATTAAGTTTAAATTATATATTAATTAAATCAATTTGCCAAACTTTTTTAATGCTTATTGCACAGGTAACTTTTTAAAAACAACAAATTAAGATTGATTATTATTATTAGTCTAGAGTAGTCTATAACAAAAGCGAATTTGAAGTGAGCAGACTTTGAAAATGGTTTCCCTTATTTTACATCTGTTCACTATGAACATTGATATATGTGATTTTTATTCTTTTTGGCCAATGACAACTAAACATAGGCAGCAACTGTGCATGGAGATGAATGGATGAATGGCTGGGTGAATTAATGGATTCAAAATATTAAAAATTTAAATGGTCTTAGAACTTTTATAGTGTAATCAATCGTTATTTTGTGTGCTCCACTGTAGAAAACCCTGCTTTGGACTAAATCTCAGTAGCTTTCCTTGTTAGTTAAGGTTTAAGTACACTACAATAAATCTTAGATATTCATCTTTTCTTCCTAAACAGCTTTTTTTACTTGGGCACCATTTTTCAGAGAGCACAAAAAGTCAGCAGTGCTCCTTTCCATAGAATAAGCCTGATCATCAGAACTGATTAGGGACGCTTATCTTTGGCATTAGCTAATGGAAAAATAAAGGCTTCAATTTGCTAGAGAGCATAGAGATCAGACTCTGGTCTATGGAAGAAGGTCATATGTTCCAGAGAGATTGAGACATCAGGATAACAAGAGAGGCAGTTAAGTAATGCCGCCATTATGTCCAGTGCTTCTGTACACACCTGTGGGGCAGTGTTATAATCTGGTGTTGATGAAGTTGCTCAAGTTTTGCTTCAGTAACAGTATGAGCTCAAAGAATGAGTCAGAATCAGTTGACTACTGTACCTAATTATTTGAATGACCAGGTTTTTCCATCAATGGATGTTACCTTCCTGATGACATGGGATATTCCACCAGGATTCTTCCGGCCTGAATTGTGAAAGAGCGAATCAGGGAGCATGAGTAATTTTTACGAATGGATCGGGCACCACAGAGTCCAGACCTTAACCCCATTGACAATCTTTGGGATGTGTTTGAGAAGGCTTTGCACAGTGATTCAACTCTACCTATATCAAAGCAAGATTTTGGTGAAACATCATCACCACAATGGGTGGAAATAAATTTGTGACACTGCAGAAGCTCGTCAAAACAAGGCCTCGGCGAATGCGAACCGTAATCGAAGTAAAAAGTCGGTCCAACAAAATATTAGCGTGCAAGGCCCGATATTAACCATCGCCCGATCGCCCGGGGCAAGTAGTTTTTATTTTCGGGAGAGTACAAATTTCATTGCATTTGCCCGCCGGGCAAGTGCAGTGATCGCACAAAAAAAATATTTATCACTCAAAATTACTTTAATATCACTGAAATTCACTGAAAACGACTCACAAGCGTTCCCGGCGCCATCTTTGTTGTTTTGTACACATTTTTGCGTGATTTTCCGCTAGATAGCGTGATTCAGCTCTTGGGGAGAGAATTCTGCAGAGCAGCAGCTGGATGATGAATTAAATCTATACTATAATACACGCTAGATTAAAAATGATCAGTCAGGAGTGATTAGAAAATAATAATAATAATAATAACTGTATAGACAGTGTGTAAATATTTCTATCATATGGCAGTCTTCTGTGCAGTGGTCATACATAAAAACCCTTTTCATTACATTTTTTCTCTTAGACATTTGAGTGGTGCATTTAAATGTTATAGAGCTAAACATTTTAAATTGGTGAGTAGTAGTTGTGTAAGTTTTTAACCTGTCAAGTTTTTTTTTTTAGATTTTTAACATTACAATTTATATTTTTCCAAGCACACAACAGTTTAAAGCAAAG
>JAGKQL010000007.1:6837390-6856573 GCA_018398635.1 Cyprinodon brontotheroides | reverse complement strand
ATATATATAGAATCAATGTCAGCCTTTATGTAGAGATTGTCTGAAATGGAATTTTTTGAGGCGGTGCAAAAAAGTTTGGAGTCAGTTTTTATTTAGAAACCAGATCAGATTCTGTTTTTAGGAGGAAGGAGTGACTTTGACGAGGGTCTGGAGGAAGGATCCAGTGAGGTTCCAGAAATAAATAAAAAAAAACTGTCCAACTAATGTCAGAACCTCTGGATTGAAAATCTTTGTGTCTTTAAATAAAACTTTGTTTTCACTCCAAAAGGAGGATTTATTATCGCATCTGATATGATTGTTTTACCTTATGACCACTAACCTTTTCTTCTTTTCACAGTCTGCTTCCCTCATTGCACTCACTTAACTGCTGCTGCGCCCACTAGTGGTGAGTGCTGCTAACACGCTTCTAATATGCATAGCATTGATCCGTTCTGCTTATTAACAGCTTTGTTGCATGTAAACAAACCCACCTGTGCTCTGTTGTTTTAATTGAATTGATGTCATGTCAATATAAAAATGTCATCATCAGGAAAACCTGAGTAAAAAAAACAACAAATCTTATACGCTAACATCGTGTGCTGAGAATAAACTTTTAATTTTACACATCATAGTTTCAGATTCTGTAAATAAAGTGCCTGAGGTGTCCATGAATACTTGACTTAATACTTAATGTGATTGATGGGTTTAAAATACTTAGGAAGTTCAAGGTAAAGGAACTAATAATTTATATTAATTATTGTAGTTTTTTCTCTTTCCTGTCTCTTGAAATTTTATAATATGCACTAATGCTTTGATCTAAACTACTAGTTTCTAATTGTTGTTCAGTTTGGAGTTAAGGAAATGTTCTCAAAGCATGATGCTGCCACCTCCATGTTTCACTGTAGCGGTCCTTTTTTTCATGGCAATGTGCAGTGCTGTTTTTTCCCCATTCTCCCTGGGATTTATTCACACTTAAATCCTGACCCTTTCTAAGTTTAAGGCTGTTTTATCAGGTCGTCTGCATGTGTGTCGCAGCCAGAGATGGCAAAAGTACTCACTTTCCGTGACGGAGGAAAAGCATGATGCTTGTGTTGTTAAAAAATACTCTGTAGAAGTGGAAGTACTGATTAAACTTCTTTTACTTGAAGTAAAAGTAACAAAGTACAGGCTTGTAAATTTACTTAAAAGTATAAAAAAGTAAAAGTAGAAACCACTTTTTTTTGCTCGCTGCCTACATTTTAAATGGATGTGCGCCAATAGGACTAGATCTCCTCAAGCAGGTTCATTTTCAATCATCTCGTCGTCCATGCTACTATGCTAACGCCACCGTACACCAAGCTGCAATGGGATTTGCCGCAGTAATGAATACCACCGAATCTGTCGATTCATCTTGTAGTGGTGCTGGCCAAATGCAACGTAGATTCCCATCCAATTAGATTGAATTTGGTATTGATGACGGAAAAATAATAACGGTAACTCCATTGAAATGATTCAAAACTAAAGTAACGAGATGCCAATTTTTAAAATGTATGAGTAGAAAGTACAGATATTTGTGTAAAAAATGTAAGGAGTAGAAGTAAAAAGTCGCCATAAAATAAGTAGTAAAGTAAAAATATCAGAAAATCTACTTGAGTACAGTAACGAAGTATTTGTACTGCATTACTTCCCATCTTGTGTCGCAGCGAATGCAAATGTGCCACGCCCCCTCCGCAAGACACACACTCTGCTGCCCCCCTCTACAAAATTGTAGGTGACTGCAACTTCGATACGACAAGAATAAAAACAAAGACTCTAAAATTCAACAGAAATATTTTCATTACAAAAATACACAAGAAATAAATAAAAAACAATGCTGTACAAGAATTATATTTTCACTGCAAAAATTCTGAATCTAGATAAGTCATTTTCTTCTTAAAACAAGTGTTCTTGAATTGAGGAGGTAAAGAGAAGATTTTGCCAATGGGACAAGACAATTTGCGGCTTTAAATAAGAAACATAATTTATTGTCTTTATTTCATGTGCATATTATCTAATTATCTTATTTTAAAGAGTAAAACTACTAATTCCATTGGCAAACTTATCTCATTGCCTGCTCAAATTAATAATAATAATAATAATAATACATTTTATTTCAAGCGCCTTAAAAATTAGCGGTGAATACACTTCATTTAAGACATTTTTACTTATTTCTGGAGTCGTTTTGCAGTGTTGAGGTTGTATGCTGTGCACAATATTAAGCAAGCTTGATAAAAAACTTACAAAAATTAAAATCAGGTGTTCCTTCCTTGGCTTTGCTTTCCAGATGTTTTTCAGTGTGAAACTGAAAAATGCACAGAATATGGATCGTTTTGGACAAACTTGCCCCACTTCCACGCTGCCTCAGCCACTGAAAAAAAAATTACGAGGTTGACCGAACTTAAATTATCTAGGCAACGTGATGCTTTTGGTTTTGAGTTTTCCTTGCTTAAATTCACTGTGTTTAGTTTACAAAGATTTTGAGTTCTGCCAACTTAGGTTTTCAGTTTCACCTTTAAGTTCTGAGTTCTATCAATTTTGTTTTATGAGTTTGACATATAGATTTTGAGTTCTACAAACTCAGATTTTTGTAGTGTTATCTGTAAGTTGAGTTTTATCAACTCAGTTTTTTTAGTTCTACCAATCGTCTTCACTACCCATCATTCAACACACAAAATTATGTTAATGCACCATTTTTATTGCTTCAAGTCAAACATTGTATCGATAGATACAGTATAAAGCCATGTTCAACAACATAATCTTAATTGCACAGAGCAAAGTAACCTGAGAGCCTCTTGAGAACTGCACTTTCCTCTCCACGTGTGCGTGTGTTTGCGTTAGCTTATTCAGGGTTAAGGTTAAACGCGAGGGAAAAAGGCTGTGCACTTGAAAAAAGGGATAGGAAACCACGTACCGTAGTAGGCGTGTCCATGAACATGAGCAGTGCGCATGTTCAAGAGTTTACAGTTTAGGGAACTCATAAAATCTTGTATAGGCGATTTAAAACTCCTTGTTAAACCAACTTCTGAGAATTTGAGTCGGGCAAACATGAATTTATTTGTTAGATGTCAAATTTATATTTCTGCGTCAGATTACAATACAATTGTGTGTTAGAAAATGCCATAGACCCACAGTTGTCCCTCTTGCGTTGTGGCGTGGAATAACATAACGCAGAGCTTGCTTCAAAATTAGGCATAAATCCAAAATATCTGCGACAAGTTCACTGCGATACACTGCTGCAGGAGGATAATCAGCCCTTTAGAGCTTTAATGTTGTTCTGGGTTTTCCCAGCACCTCTTGGGAAAGTTGCTTCTCGCCAGTTTTCATACGGATGTGTTGCTTCCAGCGAGATGTTAGCCTATTTGATTCTACGCCTTAAGCAGCCAGCTTGCATGATGCTAATTAAAATGGACTTCCTGGAGTTCTTTATCAAATGGAACCTCGGTTAGAAACTGCCTTTTGTTTTTCTGGAGTTAGTCAGTCAATAGAAACTTGTCTGTTTTGGACAAGTTTCTATTGACTGACTTCTATGGTCTTCCTCAGAACACACGTCTCCCGCCGCCGAGCTCAGCAGAAAAACCTCTTTTGAACATCTTTTCTCTGGGCTTGCAGAAAGAATTGCAGAGCGGCTGTCAGACGAGTTTGTTGCTGCTCCGTGTTTGCAGTGTCAGTCAGAGGAAGACGCTGGGTACGAACACACTGCGGCTGTCACCGCGGCACCCAGAGGCTGTCAGTCAGCCGCTCTGCTCCTGTCAGAGACTTCAGGCTGGTTCCTGATCTCAATATCTGACGGAAACCTGAAGGTCATCTTTGAGGCAAAGGTGGAGCTGTGCTCATTGGAAATTTATCAGACAGACACAAAAGCAGCAACCAGGGTCACTTTTTAGTTCTTCCTCAGACCACTGCAGCTTTTTACTGAGATGTGAGCGGCTCGGTTCAAACCAGATTTTCCCTTTTTTTTGCAAGAAAACTTTTACTTCCTTCCTGTCCGCATTAAACTGCTCCAGTATCACTTAAATCCGGAGCTTAATGGATTTTACTGAAAACCTTGGATCTTTGCTCATTCTTTTGTCAATGTTGTTTAAAGTGTGTTTATTGGGAATTTGTTCAAACATATAAAACAATTTAGATAATTTTGCCTCTTTTTTACCTTCCTACCTTAAAGTTAAAATAATTCCAGTAGGATTATTGGGGATCCACTTCATTGTTGATCTACGACCTTGTGTAGAAAATTGCGGCTGAATGATGTAAGATGTTAAATTAGGGATGCACCATATTGGGATTTTGGCCGATATCCGACATGCCGATATTTTAAAACTCATGTAGCCGATAACCCATATCGATACCGATGTTAAAGCTGGACAAAAATAAGTAGTCATTGAAAATAGCAGTTTTGTTATCCATTTCTGACACTTTGAAAAATAATATACTCAAATATATTTTCATATGCTGATATCAAAGTGATGTTTAAAAACGCGGTATTGATCTATTTTACTTTCAAAATCTCGTGAAATTTCATCGTTCTGTTACAAACTCTGCGTGATATTTTGCAAATTCTTGTGAGATTTTGTTAGTAAAATAGATCGACACACGCGTCAATATATCAACATATAAAAATATGGCAACATTTCATGAATTTTCGGGGGATTTCAAAGCATAACGATGACATATAGCAATATTTCATTAGTAAAAGAGATTGATATGGTGTTTTTTAAATGGCAATATATCAGCATATGAAGATATTGGGATATTTTAATGTATCAATATTTTTTCCCTCGTCTTTAGGTCTGTAAAAATAAGTTTTTGAAGAAGAAGAAGTAGTATTTTTTTTTTTTTAGACTTTAGAAACTCAGAAGCTGATCAAATATCGGGTTAAATATCGGGTGGGGTGGCCGATGTCCGGATATTCAGTTTTAAGGCCGATACCGATAGGGGCCGATTATATCGTGCATCCCTAATTCAAATGGTCGGAGGAGAACATCATCCTGCAGAAGCTTTAATCAGAGGATGTTGGAACATTCTGCTTCTCTTTAACTTCTGTTTTTACAATCAGATCGATTTCTAAGGATTTTAACATGAAATTGAAAGAAAATTCCTTTTTTTTTGTATATATTTAGCTGCAAAAAAAAAAAAAAAAAAAAACGATTTTAACTGATCCAAACCTTTCAGCTGTAATATTTTTTAAAAGTTTAAAAAATATTTTACAATTTCTAACTAACTAGACCTGTCTGGGTAGTTTAATCCTAAGCATGACACTGCCACCACCATGTTTAACACATGAGCTGCTCCTTTCCATCAACATCCCTTCTGCTTTCCACATATCTGAAAGTTCATCTTGTCAAACTTCTTCCAGAATCCTTCACTGGCATAACTGATTTTTAATCAATTTTGAAATCTCAAAAACTTGTTTTTCTTCTGGTTTCTCCTGTTTTTTTATTTTGCTTCTTGCTTTGCAGAATCCTTGTTTCTGTGCATGACGTATTCTGGCAAATCTCTCTCCCAACACAGAGCTGACATGCTACTATTGACCGTACGGATGGAGTTCTTAAGTTTTTCTTTTCAAATTTTCATAGGTTGCTAAATCTTCTCTGTTGTAAATCGTGTCCTGGAGAAACTCTGAGGCCCTTCATGAGTGAAACAGAAGGACAGTGAGTGGAAATCAGACTGAAGTCGTGTGTTTTAGTTTGGAGCCGTGGTAAATGGACTGTTTGGACTCAGATGGGATCAGAGCAGAAAGTACGGTCTGATTTAAAGCCAGCGGAGGTAGTTGTGTAATCTCAGACCTCACAAACTCTGTCACATTCAATTTGGCTGTAATGGAGGTTTTATGGCTGCTGCTGTTGGCCGACCAACTATGAGCTCATCAGTATTAAATCAAAACAGCTGGGACTCTTTCCTGATCTCAAAAAACAACAATATGGTTAAACTAATGGACCTTACACCCTCCGTGCTTAAAATTTAACCCAAAACATGGATAACCGCTGAAGATCAGTGATGGTTTTAACAGTGTTTCCCTCTGGGCTCTGAGTATTAGAAACAGAAACATTGTTTAATTTCATATCAGCCATGATTGGTAATAAGTCAATGAGCTGCTGTTAAATTATTCAGGTATAACTTTCAATTAGATTTATTGGCAAAATTCTTAAAACATTTTGCAGCAAATCTGCCAAAAAAAAATTATTATTAGTTCAACTAAATTTTTTTCAAATTGAACTTAAAAGTAGGGATGCACGATATTGGATTTTGGCCGATATCCGATATGCTTATTATATTTTTTTGCAAACTCATGTAGCCGAGCAACCGTATATCGATACCCATGTTAAAGCTGGACAAAATAAGAAAATCATTAGAAACAGCCAGCAGTTTTGTTAATATCCATTTCTTCGACACTTTGAAAAAAATTAATATACCAAATATATATTTCTTCATACATGCTGATATCAATTGATTTTAAAAATGCTGTATCGGTCTATTTTTTACTTTCTGTATCCGCGTGAAATTTTGTCGCGTTGTATACAAAACTCTCGTAGATATTTCGTTGTAATTTTGGTGATATTTTGTCAGTAAAATAGATCAATACCGAGTCACGGACCAATATACTCAGCCATATAAAAAATCATGGGCAAAAATTCTCGTAGAATTTTCGGGATTTCGTAGGCATAACGACAGCGACATATAGCAATAATATTTCATTAGTAAAAGAGATTGATATGTTGTTTTTAAATGGGCAATATATCATTTATGAAGATATTTTGATATTTTTAATGTATCAATATTTTTCCTCGTCTTTAGAAGTTTTAAGTCTGTAAAAAGAAGTTTTGAGGAAGAAGAAGTAGTATTTTTTTTTTTTAGACTTTAGAAACTCAGAAGCTGATCAAATATCGTGGATTAAATATCGGTTGGGGTGGACATTATATCCTGCATCCCTACTTAAAAGGCCTGTTTAATGACTGCTGCAGACTTAAAATAACCCCAGAATGTCCGTTTTTGGGGAATCCTTCAGCTGATCTGCTGAAAATTTGATGCCTGGCGAGACAGGAGTTCTAGTAGCTGAACTGAGGAATAAAAACCCACCAAGCAGAGCTGAGCCCCTCAGGTCAGAGGCCCTGAAACATATTTAGAATTGGTGGGGGAAAAAAATGGTCACAAATGGTGCTGCCAAGTTTCCAACATCGTAATAAATCTTTCTTTCTGAGACTCCAGTAAAAAAAGAAAAAAAGAACAAACTATCAATAAAATTATTAAAAATGTTATCTTTTCAGCTGTTGTTTCAGGTTCAGTTTTTTAGTTTCTGTCTCTTAGACCAGAACCAGGAGTTAAACTCACTGGATAAGAACATTTGAGGGATGAATTAAGTTTGTCCAAATATAAAAATTCTATATTTATCCATGTTCATCAGTCCTACTGCCTTCATTGGTAACCCTCCAGCAATCTTAGCCCTGGAGCAACGCTGTCCGTGGTGCTGAAAAGTCAATTTGACATTTTTATTGGTAGAAAACATGAAATATTCAGAGTTTTCAGCAGATTCCACCTTTAATTAAACCTAAAGTCCTTAATTAGATATTAATAAAAGGTGATTTTAAGCTTTCATGTTGAATTTTTTTGTTCCAATATGTTTTGAAATCCAACCGCAGTTGGTTTCAATATTTACCAAAGACATTTAGCATCAACAGAAAAACAAGTCATGATATTCATAATATGTTAATGAATAAGCATATGACAGCTTGATGATTAAACATTTAGATCAAATGGTTTTATATCTAACTAGTGTTTAATGACCTGGTAGATTTTTAGTTAAGGTTATGGTTCTCAGTACCTGTTTTATTCTGGATGTCTCCATTTTCAGTGAGTCGAGAGTTTTTTTTTCCCACCTGTATCTGCTATTTTCCTCTTCCTGCCACCAGATGATGTAACTTTCATTCCATTAAACATCAGAACTCTTCCTCCAGGTCTGTCCGTTTATAGTTTTTGGGCCTTTATCTATGCAGGGGCAATAATATCTTAGAATCAAATGTCACAGTCAGCAGTATCTAAGACTGTTCTGTTCAGCAAAGCAATGCCATTGTAGTCTGCTTTTTGTGTCAAAAAGGAAGAAAGGTACAATAAATATAGGTAAATATTGGCCATTGCAGATGTTGGTCTAAGGTTTTATATAATTTTGTATCATTTCCAGGGTTTCCCTGGAAAACTGACTGAAAAGGGAAAGTATACTTTTGTTTAGGTTCCAGATGTTTAACAAAGAGTACTGCAGAGTAGGAAGGCCATTAGGGGTGGCAAGGGATAAACAGCGCTAGTGGGGTCATTTTCGTTTTGTTAAAGCAGGGTTCAGCTCGTTAAAGTTTTGGCAATAAGGTAGTTCCAAAGACTGTCAAGATGATTCCTGCAGCTACAAGATTTTGGGAAGAATCGAACTAGACCAGAGAATCTAACGGAGGAGGCCCTGTTAATCTGGACAGTCCTCACAGTTTTAAACATTCTGACTCATTTTGGAAGAAAAATTACCAAAGAAATGATGCAAAACCAAAGATGGTTTCTCTCAAGTTAAGGTTCATAATAAAGATGGAGAAAAATCTGAAATGATTAACTTTTCTCTCTATATTTTCAATTATTCTGCCCCTTGAACAAAGCTATGTAAACCTTTTATGTTGTTTCAGTTTTTCATTCTTCTCCTTTAGTTTTGCTGTTTTAATTGTAGAGATGATCATTATTAACTTTCCTGTTTTTAATTCTCTGTTCCCTAAAGGTTCCACCCCACTTACAGGATGTGAAGCCGGTGGACCGAGCTGCTCAGGTAGGAAAACTAAACGCACCTCTATTGTAAAAGTGGTCATAATGTTTTAGCTGTACATAGGAAACTTAAGTTGAATAAAAATGCTGTTTTTATTGTGTGAAGGGCTGGATATGACCTACAGTAGTAGCCATTCAAAATGTCTCCACTTCCCTTGATGGACCCTTGGCTGGTCCCCTACAATACTTTTTTAAACATCAATCTTTGTACTAAAATATTCTTTCTGTCAGGATTTTTGGACTTTAACATCTAAAGAGAAGGGTGATCTCCTGGTCAGATCCTGTAATTCAGTGAAAGGGTGGAGTCAGAGTGAAAAAAAATATGGGAGTCACTCCAGTGGCTGGAAGTCGGAGGGGATTTTGTTGAGAGTTGGAGGGATGCTAGCTGCCAATCGGCTGGAGTTTGACTGGTAGGGGCCATTTTGAATGGCTGCTACTGTAATGTTCATCTAAAAAACATTTTACTTTGTCTTTTAGACACACATATAACTTTTACATGTAAAGCTCATCAAAATGATATGGTGCGTTATGTGAAAACTTTTTTTTTTCCAGTTTGGATATGATGTAAAATGTGAAATTGAGGTGTGACACCTTCCTCTACATGTTTCACATATGGACATTTGGTAACATGTGAAGCTAATGTAGAAAACTTGCTACATGGGAAACAGTTTTACATTACACATGGAAATTTTAGCGCAAATGGGAAGATTCCCACATGTTCAAAATGTCCGTAGGTATCATGGATGAAAAGGTTCCCGCAGGTGAAGGAAATTTTTTTCCACATAAGTCAAAGTTTAAAAAAACAAAACAAATGTGACCCTGTTGGTTCACATGAGTGAGTTGATGTGATTTTTGTTTTTTTGTGTTGGCTGTGATTTAATATACTGTACTGTGATCTAAGTTCACAGGATTTTAGGAGGAGATGAATATTTTCTTTTTCTTGACATTTTTTAACACAAGAGGAGAAAACCTTTGATGTTTGTTCAAACTTTCACTGTTTTCATGCCTGAAAATATCCACCTAAATACAAAGGAAGTGGATCTTTTGACATTTTTACAAACGTGCTGTAATTCTAAGGTTGTTGTCTAGGTAACGGGTGCATCTGTAAAACAGGCAGACTCTGAGGGAATCCAACCTTAAACCTAACACCATCATATCGGCTCTCTGCTTAGAAAAACATCCGCCTGCTTTAACGGTGTGACATGAAGGCGGTTCTTTCCCATTGGGTTTTTTTATTTGTTTGTTTCAATCACTGGGAGGTTTTCTGCCATCCTGGCAGCTGCTGAACCATCTAACTGGATTCTGGACGCCTAGTTTAGAGAAACTTTCTGCTCTAAATCCGGGCTTTTTTTCCCCGTAGGGAAATGTTTGTTTTTTTTACCTCTGAAAGTTCCTACTCACAGTTCAGCCTGAATTCATTCACACACCTGGCAAAAAAAAAAAATTATTCAACTAATAAGTTCATTTTTTTTATTGGGAAAAATGACAGAAGTCTCTTAATTAATTATAAAAACAATCAAAAGTTATTCGTGAAAAATAATTTTCATTTTTATTCGTTTTGATATCCTTATTGGCTTTTGAGAAATCAAAACCTTTTTTTTGTGAATAGCTGATCAGCTTAAGCCCATGTTTCCTCTAATATATTAACCTCTTACACCCTCAGGGGTATAAAATAAATTTCTGCCTGACAAAAACACACAAAGTAAATCACTTCATAGCTATCACAGCTATTAGATTTAAGAAAACCCTGGTACCTCTGTACAAAAGTTAAGATGTCATCTTGAAAATGGTTTTCTGGTGTCAGCACCATTGTAGCTTTGACCCTGCCTGAAATATTAGGGACAAAATACAAAATATTTTGCATTTTTAAAATTTCAAAATTTTCTTTGAAATAAACATTGCAAAACACTACCAAAATAGTATTTATAGCACAAAAAAGTAGTACAGACTTTTAAAAATCTAAATGTTGTGTAAAATATACCAAATTTGGACTCAATCAGATGAATCAGTATTTTATTTTAGAATGATGGTATTAGTGAGAAATTTCTTAGGGTTGAGAGGCCATTTTGGGTAATATTTATTCAGCCATGTCACCAAACTGTGTAAAATGTGTTTTTTACATCAATACTGGGGGTTTGTTAAAATTAAATAGCTTATTACTTCATCTAATGACACTTTCATACAGTATAATATATACCCATTGGTCAAGTGACATTTACCCCATATTTTATATGCAAAATGTACCATTGTGCACAGTATAATATGTATAATAATGATGAACTAAAAGCTCTTTCTTTGACTCCAAATAGAAAACTTTTATTGAAACAAGGTAAAACAGTCAAAAATACTTTTTGAAGTAATTTCCAAGAAAAAATAAAAACAATTTTGAAAATCCAGCACCACCACCAAAAAAAAGAAAAAAACTACCACAAACTACAACTTTATATCTCATCAGCTGTTTTTAAATAGCTCTAAAATCTTAACATTTTGGGCAAAACCTTTATGCAGAATAGTTTTTGAAAGATTAAAGCCTCTTTTAGCGGATAAAAAAAAATAAAAAATTAAAGGCACATGGAGCTCTTTGTTTACAAGAGCGAGCCGAGGTCACGTGGCAGCTGGACCCACCGGTGGGTCCGTCGGGTTCTAGGGGTTATTAATAATTAATTTCAGGCAAAGAGCCTCAGAGTTGCTAAGTTGGAAGACCTCCTTTCCATTACCCTAATCTGTAACTCAATCTGAAGATTATTTAACTCTGAAAAATCTTTATTACCTCCAGTTTTGCAGTGATATTTGAATGTCAAATCATTCTGACTTAAACATGTATTTAAATTTTCTCTTTATCAGATGATATTGTCCCAAAATGTAGAAAATTTCAAAATTTTTAAACAAATCCTGTCATAAAAATCTGTTTTGGTTTGTTTTATCTTCTTCACAGGCCAGTTAGTTCTACGCCAGCCTGAACACCTAAATTCAGCCAATCATAGATCAACGGTCATCTGTCAATCAATTTTTTCTGTCATAGCATCTTGATTCATATGTCGCGACTGTAATATAATGCAACAGTTGAAATCAGAATCTTTCCCTTTCCCATTGAGTTTAGCGTCCCAGTGAATCACGGGATGGACGCCTGTGTCTTAACAGCAGGCGGAGAGCTAACAGAACTGGCAGCGCGCAGGCAAGGGCTCAAACATGTACGGCTGGAAGCCTTCTACACCAAACCAAGCTTCTGCCGCCTCTGCCGCCTCCTTTTCCACACATCTTCGTCCCCATCTTCTGGCCTCCTCCTAAATAAAAATGGATGACGGAGGAGACTCATCCCACGGACCTCCGACACTCTAAACTCTCCTACTTCTTGGGAACCTACTAACACTAAGTTGCTAACTAGTTAGCAAGATGATTCCGACAAACCGGCCCTCAACAGTTCCCTTTGATAATCCACCAATCACATTCACTTTTATTCACTCGTGTAAAATCGCACCAGAATTTAGAAATGCTTACTTTTGGAACAAACGCTTCCCCGCGACTTTAAAATAAATGATTTTGAACCCCGACGAACACACCGGATTTTTGAACAGACGTGTTTTAGAAAATTTCCCTTTGTCTAGAGTCATATTGTAGTGTGTTTGTGTGTAGTTCCACTCTGAAGGTACTCCATGTTCCTCCACAGCCCAGAAACATTTGCTGTTTGGTGCAAAGGTCTCTGACCTTCCTTTAGGTATGCAGCTCAGTTCAAAATGTTTATATATCCTTTTCAAACTTAAATAGGGTTTGTATGTACAGTGTTGCTTGTCCCATGTGACTCCGCCTCTCTGGGGCGTCTGTTTCCATGTGGTTGAACCATTTTAGCATTGATGAGTTGCAGATACCAGTGGCTGTTTTTTCTTCTTACCTGTCTGTGTTTTAAAACCTGTATATGTGACCAGCACTGCTTTTTCTGCTCCTTTCCAGTTTGGTTTGATGCATTCTAAACTCTTTTTAAATACAGAATGGAGCCACGTTTCAGTTCATAGCCACCAGGGCGGCGCAGCTGACAGTGTTCTGTTCTCTGAACAAAATTTTGCTCAATCATTCCTGCTCTCTGTGTTCAGACGCAGAATTCAAGCAAAATGAATGAAAAAAAGCAACAAACTTGACAGCCTCTTTAAAGAACTGCTTGTTGGTTGGAGGATTTGTCCACCTTGTTTCTATCTCCAACCGTCAGAAAACCTTTAATGATCCGAATCATCTCTGCAACGTTTGTTAAACTGCTGTTGCATCACAGCCATTCACCATCCGCTGCATCTTTCTCTGTTTTATCCAAACCCCTTCACTTCCACCAGCCGCTTCCTCCCCCACCACCTCATCCACTGACTCCACTAACACCAGCCATGCTATTAATGCCACCTTCCACGGTAAGCACATCCATCCATCCTCCTCCTCTTCAGCGCCTTCTCAGTTTATTTTCAGGTCATTTTTAGTTATTCATTTCATCTTTTTTTGTTTAAAGTATAAAAACTTCCACTTTAGAGTCTTCCTCTTCTTCCGCTCATCTAGATAAATGCTGATTAGTCCTTTTAGAACCTGTTTACTAGAACAGCGAGGATATTTTAACCCCAGCAGCGTTTCATATCCCTCCCATCCCTTTAGCCTCCACCCCCACTACTAGCATGCCACTAATCATCAACACCAGCACTTTCAGCGCCTCTGGTAAGCCTTCATCTGCTTCGCTGCCCTGTTGTTTTACCATCATTGAAACATTTTTGTATCAGGACATGATTAAAACACCTTTCTGCTCCTCATTAGGTCTTAGTTTATAGTTAAAACAACCTCATTAGGGAACTATGTCTTCTACAGAAAAGCAAAGTTAAGACCTTAGAGAAACAACTTTTGTCACCTGGAAATGTGAGGAAGGTTAAATGACAAAACAATTATGGCCTCTGATAAAAAAAAATGAAAAGAAAAAGTCCTCTTTTAAAGCAAAAGTTGCATCTGAAGAACGAGAGGATGTCTGATGGAACATCTTTTACACAGATAAGAACCCCAGTGCGGCCTCAGCAGATGGCAGCTCACACTGACCTGGTTCAGGTTTCTTCCTGTTAAAAAGGGAGTTTTTCCTCTCCACTGTCGCTTCTAAAGCATGCTTAGTGTGATTGCATTCGAGTGCAATCGATGCAATCAACTGGTTGCTGCGTGATCTGGTGAACTGTAAAGTGCCTTGAGATGACATGTATTGTAAATTGGCGCTATAGAAATAAACTGAACTGAATTGAATAAAATAAGAGCAAAGCAGAGAAGTTCAGTTATGATGCACAAAAACCAAAAACTTAATTTCTGCAAAGACACATCAGTTTTGTTCCATTATTGTTGCTGGCACGGAAAACCTTTATAAATAGAAATAAAAAATATATTGTTCAGGGATGTTTTTTTATTTATTTTTTCTAAAACATTTGACAGATTTTATATTTTCAGATGTTATATTTTTTAGATTAAGATCTATGAATTGTATTTTTTCAAATCTCACTTTACAGATCATATTCTCTTCACTTCAAGCCCGATACGGTAGAAGCCTTTCAAAATTTTTCCCACTTTCCTTGCTGGTCCTTGGCTTTTCTGTCGTTGTGGACATTAGGTCTAAAAGGGAATCATCATCTCCTGGTCACCTGTAATTCAATTGAAACGGTGGAGTCAGAGTAAAAATACAAGAGGGGGGTCACTGCAGTGGCTGGAAGTTGGAGGGGATTTACGGGGAGTTGCAGGGAAGTGTGCTGCAATTCAACCATTCAACTGGCGTTTGACTGACCACGGCCATTTTGTAAGGCTGCTACTTTACAAAAGCTCACTGGTAACGCGTTTAGAGCTGAAACAATTAATCGGATTAATCATAATTAATCGATTATTAATAATCGTCAACTAATTTGGTAATCCATTAATTTCTAACTGGAGTATATAGCCTGTAAAACATGCATTTAGTTGATAGAGCGACCTACTTAGAGTAGTATATTATGTTCTTTAAGGAACCTTTGGCTATCAGATTATTAATTGATTCATTGAAAATTGACAGATTAATTGATTAGCAAAATGAGTTGCAGCCCTAATCCAGCAGACCAATAAAGCGTTTTTGTTCCTCAGTCCAAAAGAAAACCCGCCTCTGGAAGTGAAGAGAATGTGATCTTTAAAACCCAAAATAAAATAAAAACAAAGGGAAATAATAAAGTCTGGAAAATAAAATATGAAAAAAGATGTTTTCCAAACATTTAATTTCTGGATTTCTTTTTTTTTTTTTAAAGGTTCTATTTACCAAAGGTGTTTTTTGGCTTGAAACAAAAACTTCATATGTAGCTCTACAGCCACAGGGTCATCCATCCAATAGTAGAGGCTTGACCAGAACTGGGCTCATCAACAGGATGAGAATAATAAAAAAATAAATAAATAAATTGAACTTTATTGATCAATTTACTGAAAAGTGCCTTAAGGTGACATGTGTTGTGAATTGGCGCTATAGAAATAAACTGAATTGAATTGAATATTGAATTAATCTCACAATGAAGAATTTTATCATCCCCTTGGGCAGCAGTGGGCTGCTTGTAAGCTTGTAAAATAAAGAAACAAAAGAATTCAAATAGATTTTTTGGGAAGAAAATTATTAACAAAAAGTTTTTCTTTTATCCTTTTTAATAAGAAGAAAGACAGCATATTTTATCCTATTTTAAGGCTGATCTGCATAAAGACAAAAAAACGTGGAAGAGAGGCTCTGACTCTTAGCCTCCATCCGCACAGAGACAAAATTAAATGCACCTGCAAAAACACCTGATGATGTTTGGACCTTAAGAGATGCATTAAATAAATCTAAGACTGAAAGGATTTAGGCTCAGCTTCCCCAGCGATGCTAGAGACCGACGTTGAATCTTAATCCAATGATTCTTTGGTTTTCCATATATTTTTCCTTCTTTTTTTTAATTAACAGCTAATTAACCTGATAAATATGGGGCCAAAATTGTTGCTTTATTATTTACAAATGTCTGTGGAGAGTCGTATATCTGTATCTCGATTTGTGTGTGTGCAGGGGGGATTTAAAAATGTGTAAATGAAACTGTAAATGTGTGAGGAGATTTGTGTGTCTGTACAACAATCTGCAAATGTACAAAACTACTTGTGTGTGTGTAATCTGGTTTGCAAATGTGTAAAAAATCCACAAATCTGTATTTAGATTTACAAATCTGTATTCAGATTTGCAAATGTGTAGAACAATCTGTAAGCACACACAGAGACACTGTCTGAAGTATTTTCGCTTCAACACCCAGAAATACAGACACATCATTGGTTACAAGTCCAGGCGGTTTATCGGTTGGCTCTCTTTACACACGTGATTTTTGCTACACTTCTGCCGTGTGAGATGCACAAATGCGTAAAAGGATTTGTATCTGTATTTTCTGGATTTGCTGCCCTGGGCGCAGGCTTGCAGGCTGCCTCTTCCTCTTCCTTTTTTTCCCCGCTGCGGGAGTTGACTTGACAAGGAAAGATGGCTGCTAACAGCGAGATGGTTCGAACGTTTGCGGCTACAAATAACCCATGGGTGCTTGACTTAAGTAAAAAAAAATAAAATAAAATTTATTCTCTTTTTTTTTAGAGATATTCGAATCCTTTCTACTACATTTACCTCATCTCACAGAAGTGTAGCAAAAATCACAGATAGTTTTGCACATTTGCAGATTGTTGTACAGACACACAAATCTCTCACTCAAACATTTACAGTTTCATTTACACATTTTCAAATCCCCCTGCACAGCGCACAAATCAAGATACAGATATACGACTCTCCACACACATTTGTAAATAATAAAGCAACAATTTTGGCCCCATAGATAAAGAGCAGATCACCTTTAGGTCCTGATACAAAAACAGAAGTAACAGCCTGGTTTCCTGCTATCCCTGTAAAAATAACTCTCTTGCTGCCGTGACCCAACAGGCTGCTGCGTTTGTTGCTTTAACCCAGTGTGTTTGTGCGATTTCTGGTACTGACATGCCACCATGTTGTGCTAATCAGCTTCTGCCACCATCAGCACCAGCGCTGCCCCGCCTCCATCCACCGCTGCTTCCGCCAGCAGCACAACACATGGTAAGGTAGATAGCATCATCAGCAGCAGTAGGACAGACTTTAACATGAACTATTTGGATACATGTCTTGGTTTTGCAGCAGATTGGAAACATCAGTGTCTTTAAGGCGACTAACATGAAGTGATTTTTACTTTTCCTGTAGCTGAACAGACAAGCGGCGTCACAGCAGCTGTTTGGTCTGCTGGCACTAACCCTGCTGCTACTAACAGCTCAGAGCTCGGTAAGAGCAGCTTTAACATTCAACTCTGTCACTTCTGATAGTAGAAAACATGTTCACCACGGTGCAATAAACGGTTTTTGGAACAACTGAGGATAAAAAAAAAAAAAACTTACCAAACCGACATGGCCTGATGTGAAAATGGAAAAAGTTGATTTCTTGACCGCCTGATCTTTAGATTCGAGATCTCACAAAAATGAAATGAAAAAGGAAGCTAATAGATCTGAGAAAGCAACAAACATAAAGAAACCAAGTCAATTATATCAATTATTAAATTCAGTCATATTTTAATCCAAAAACATATGTTCTAAAACCCTTTTTACACCCAAATTATTGGATAAATGGACATATGAGCAAAGCAGCAGAAATATTTCTTCTTTTTAGTCCATAATTTAAATTTTCAAATCATCAGACTGGTTATAAGTTCTTATCATGCAACTTTTTTAGGAACTCTTGATCTTTCATGCAACAGTTTTTGAAAAGCCCCATTTTTAGGTGTGAATTTCAGATGAACATGAACTCTTTCCATTGGATGTAGTAAAAGCTATATAGTAAGGAGGCAAAAAATGCAGCCTTTAAGAGTTTAACATTTGCTGTAAACGGAAGATAAAGTCCTACAACAGAGCTCTAACTGTGTCCAAATCATTGCCTTTCAGAGCTCAAGATTTGCAATCAAATATGCAACTTTTGGTGCAGTTGAAAAATAGATACCACCGAGGCTACTTTGTCTCTTTAAAACAGTTAATAAGACAGAAAACTATTGTTGCAACTAAATTTAGCAGGGAGTTGTTCAGTTTTTTTCAGGTTTGGAATTACTAGACTTAGACTTAGTCTCAACTTTATTTATACCTTGGGATTTCTCCTTCAGGCAAATTCTGGATCCAGTAGCTTGGGGTCCTGTCACACCTTGCAGACTTAGCCAGCATACGCCCGACATCCCAGAATCTTCTAAAACGCTGGCATACGCTGAATTTTCTATGTATTTTTTCCATTTTGGGTGTTTACATAGCGTATTCATAAGGAGTCCAGAACTTATGTCCAACGGCAACTTATGCATAATGCATGGCATGCCTATATGATGTTTGTGCATTATTTCATAGGTATTACTGTCAGGTCTAAGCACCTAAAACATCATATACATATATACAGGGAAAGAAAGAAGGCACAGAGACAATTTAGTTTTACTCGAGAGGAGAGCAGGAAGGGACTGCAGAGTTTACAAATCTCCACCTCACTCTGCAGTCCCAGCGTTCTGCTTGCTATTTATTAGAAATCAGGGGTCCCTTGTTACAACAGCTGAGACTGCTCTAGAGATCAGAAACAACGTGAAAAATTCAGACTTGCAGTCTCAGCAGACATCCTATAAATTTCAGGTGGTTCAGTCAAAGTCCAAGCGGCTGAAGCTGTTCACCAAAGTTCAGCAGGTTCCAGAAGTTCTGCCCGTGAAATCAAACTTTCACAATAACCTCCCCCAAAAGCAAATCTACAAATCACAGTATATTTCAGAAAAAGTGGCTGCGAAAACATAACAACAATTATTCTAACAATTACGAAGCATCAGTTAAAGGCTACCCACAGACAAACCGCTGTTATCCAGGCTTAGCTGCTGTTTACCGTCTGCCCAAAAAAAAGAATAAATAAAAAGAAAAAGAAGATTTGCAGTTGCAGCAGATTCAGCATCATGTCTGCTAGGAAGTTTGTCGGTCGTGGGCGTGAACGCAGGGAGGATCCATCACATTTAAGTTCTCGCTCACTCTATGATGAGGATGAAGTCTGGAAGAGGGGTTCCACCTGGGAACCCCCTTTATAGCCTCGTGAGACCATCCTGATCTCGCGAGCTTTCAAGGTTTCACTCGCTAATCAGTCTGGAGACTCTCCGTTAAAGAAAATTTGGAGCCGTTCACCAAACGAACGTCCAATCAGCGTTGGCTTTGAGGCGGGTTGAGGTGTGACGCAACGAGAAGCGCGACAGTTCAGTCTAAAGAACATGGCGGCTTCAGCCGATGAAACTAGCGTTAGCGTGGCTATCGAACAAGTTTTATCGGAATTACAGAGTATTTCTTCACTGAAAGAAGAGCAAAACACTGCTCT
>JAGKQL010000007.1:6699458-6807390 GCA_018398635.1 Cyprinodon brontotheroides | reverse complement strand
CTTTTCTCAGAGGAAAAGATGTTTTTGCTCTTCTCCCGACTGGTTTCAGCAAGGGTAGCCTGGCCGTTAGTACGTCATATGCTTCGTTGATCTGATTGGTTTATTTGGCCCGTCTATCACCAACATAGGCCAATCAGCTAACCAGTATTTTCACCCCTTCCCAAAATTACTTCAACGGAAGGTTTCCAGATGGATATGCGGAGCAAATCCAGCAAATCCATCAGGTTAGATAACCTGAGCCACTCCAATTAAAAGCTTTCTGAAAGAAAAGTTTAAGTGCTAGTCTTAAAAGGTTGTCTGCATTTTAAAAATGGACCAAAAATTCAAATGACAATTTGAAGATCTGAAATCTTGACATGAGTCCAAAGGCACAGCTGAGGAAAAAGAGGAAGCGGCTGCTGGACTACGGCCTGAACTGATGAAACCTAAACCCATATAGTGTTGGATAGCTGACGATGTATTGCAGGAAGATTGGGACGGAAGACACCTGGAGCTTTTTCCGACCCGGTCTCATCAATGCAGGAATGTCCTAAGCCTCGGAAGATGGAAGGGAAACATTAGACACTGGGAAAGGCTTTTCTGGGACGCATGGCAGCTGAAATCTAGGAACAGACGAATGTGTCCTCACATTGAGCGGATGGAGTAGCCCAAACTATCGACTGAGAGCTTCAGGGTTCTGACTTATTTGCATTTACCAAAACATAGGGGAACAAAGGATTTGTTCACCATGTGAGGAGAACTCCCCCTGATCTGATCCAAAAAAAGCCCCGTCTCACAAAAATTCAACATGAGAAAGAAAAACACTTTTTAAGATGGCGACGATTCAACTAATATGTTTGGTGTCAGAGAAGCATCCAAAGAACCTTAAAAGGAAGACAGTGGAGCTAAACTTTTGAGCTTCTCTTTCCTTCAGGTTTACCTGCAGTCCTGGTGGGAATCGTTGTCACGGTGAATAAAAACCATTACGGCATCTTGATGGACCGTGAAGATGAAACCGCAATAATGTAAGTGGGCCAACCTCAGTGTTATGTGGAAAAAATCCGGAGGATTTTGTAGATGAATGGTTGAAGAGGTGAAGATAAAATAATAGACAGTTTCTAAATGAAAACATCATTATGTTATACTAAATTCTATTGAAGTAGTAAAAAAATGCAAATACTGAGACACATTTCCTGAGGGCTTTACAGGCTCTTATTTCTAGCAAAGGTTTTTATTAGAATATGTTTCTCAATCAAAGGTACATTTCCTCATCATTGAATTAAAATAAGATAAGTGGGAAAACCTTTTCCTGTTTAGAGTCTCATATCTCTGCTATACTTCACAGCAGGAAGCCTACATAAAGTCGGAGCAGTTGAGCACTTTGCTTTTCTCCTCCATATCCTCCTTAAAATGTCTCCTTTCTGTTGTTGTTAGCTCTTGTTTTGTGATTGTGACATAAGCTGCAGGGGACAGGAACATTCTATGGGTTCAATGATTAGGTTCTCGTAAGGAACAGTGATTTGCAAGTTACTTCCAAACTGTAATACATTATAGATTACTTGTTACTGTTATTTAGAAGTAATTATTTACATTACAATATTACTGTCTCAGAATTGTAATGCGTTACGTTACTCCTGTATTACTTTTGAGTTACTTTCACCAAAATAACTACAAGGTAGACCTTTCCATTTCTAAAATAACAAAATGTAAAAATAAATTACATGTAAGTAACAAAGTTAATGTTAACAGAGCATTTTACATCCAGTATAGGCCAATATGATGTTCCAAAATGACTGTAGGCTATCCAGGCTACTAACAATATAACATATAATTGGCAAAGTGAAGTCTCAAGACAAGAAAGTTCTTTCGGTTTTACACAAAGGTTGCATTTGACTATTATGTTGTTCTTGTCCTTTTCTCTGACAAACTCGACGTAATGCGCATACGTCCATCTCATGAATGTACAGTCGTCTTCTGCCATCTTCGTTAGCATTTCCACTGGGAAGCGCGAGCACTACGCAGAAATCATGTCTCGCGCGGCGCGCCACTCCTGTAAAACCCGCTTTATTCCTCCTTCATAAATGTCTCGCAGTTTTACTTTTTTTTTTTTTTTTATAAGTGGTGTAACGCAAGCTTTGCTGAACATGTACCGAGTAAAATATTACAGAAAATGTATTGGTAATGCCTTACACTACGGTAATACATTACATTACTGTAATGCATTACTTTTGTAACGCGTTACTCCCAACACTGGTAAGAAATGAATGCTCGGATACAAATTGCAAAAAAAAAAAACCATTCTATCTCACTTTTTTGTGCAGTCTCATGAAGCCGGGGGAATCCAAAGTTGGGGTCATGACCTCCCGGGGTTGGTTTTCCCAATCATTAGGATGGGATCTCTAAGGAAGGAATATGTACGGCTAAACATATAATGACATACATAAATGTAAATAAATAAAGCAAATAGATAAACTATGAAAAAGGTAGATGTAGCATTTATTGATGTAATAATTTATCTAATGCATACAGAAAAGAATTATGGAAAAAAGTTGACAGATTTTTTTCTTTCACTTTAGTTTAATATTTACATTAATATTGATGGGGATTTATAATTTACAATTAAATTAACATTTACCATTTAAAATGGGGAAAAACGTTTTTTTTCCTCAGAATTCTGGAATTTTTTACAAAATTCTCACTTCAATCTCAGAATTTTGAGTATGATCTCAGACTTTTAATGGGGTCATAGAATGCACAACTGAGTTTCCATTGTCATAGCAATGACTAACAATAGTTCAGTGGGTGAAATGGACGCACAGAGTAGTTCAAACCCCATCATCACTAGCCTCGTGAGAGACCATCCTGATCCTCGCAAGCTTTCAAGATTTCCCTCGCTAATCAGTCAGTCTGAGACTCTGGGAAGAAAATTTGGAGCCGCTTACCAAACTTAACGCCCAATCAGCATTGGTTTTGAGGCGTTGAGGTGTGACGCAACAAGAAGCGACAGTTCAGTCTAAAAGAACATGGCGGCTTCAGGTGATGAAACTAGCGTTAGCGCAGCTATCAAGCAAGTTTTATCGTAATTACAGAGGGTATTTCTTCACTGAAAGAAAGGCAAAAACACTGCTCAAGATAAAGTGGCTCTCTCCCGACCGGTTTCGCAAGCAGGTCTATCACTGGCTCCTCTTCGCCGCCACTCTGTTACGTCTTTGGCGCGCCCTGATCTGATTGGTTTGGCCCTCGCCTATCACCAAATAGGGGCCAATCAGCTAACTTCAGTATTTTCGCCTCTTCCCAAATTACTTTAACGGAAGGTTTTTAGATGGATATGCGGAGCAAATCCATCTGGCGGAGTCAGGTTACATCAACACCTCCTTTCTCCGCAAATCTCACAATTCTAAACTTCCACCATAAAACGGGCGAATCCAAACGAAGCACCGAGTTGACGTAACATTGGTGATGTTGCCTTATTTGGTTCTGGCCTTTACTTTTGTCACGCCCCGAAATTAACATACAGACCTGCCAACTGGTTTACTTGCTAAAGGGTTTGGGAGGGAGGGGTATGAAGTGTTGACTGCTGGGCCGCTGACTGGACCGGGCATTCGAACACGAGCCTTCAGCTCAGGGCTGGTCGGGTCAGGAACCTTTCGAGGAACCGCAAGCGATGGCGCAACCGGTGGCGGCATGCATCCCGATGGTATGCTTCTTCCGCCTACCTTACGGACCCAGGAACCAGCCCGGAGCTGGCCCGGCACCGGTTCTGCTGCACTGTAGTGGAGCCAAATCCTGGGCGATTTTGAAACTCCCGCAGGACATTTTTAGGTATAAAGAAGTGGGACCAGTCTTTGCTTTCAACAGCTTCCCTCTTTGTAAACCAACCAATCAAGGGCACAGCTCATCTAAATATTCATGATCATACCATAAAGGAGGGAGAAAACCTGTCGTTTCATTCTGGGGCTTTTAACCAGGCTTGCATTAGGGCTTATAGAGCAGCAAATATGCCATTTTCAGCCCAACCAATGTTACAAACCCTATTCAGAGACCTTAAGGACTATATTCCCTATAGAATCATTCTGAGACCTTAAAGAAGAAAAGGCAATATTCTGAGATTAAAGTAAGACATTCTTACTTTTTCCCATATTTAAACTTCAAATGAAAGAAAAAAATCTGTATTTTTTCTTTTTTTCCAGTGGTCCTAATTCCTCTTCCACAAATACATGACGCAAATACTAAATATACCATCAATATCTAAAAAAGCACAGTCAGAAAGGTGAATGTCCCACTGAATTATTGAAACGGGTCACATGCTGAAACTTCTTTAAGCTGTCATTTCTGCTCCATAAGACACTATGGACACTTCCTGGTTTACATGTGCTGCCAGAACACTGATTGTGTTTCTAAAGACCAGTATACATGTCTTAAAATAAGTCAATGTTAATTAAGTGCCTTACTTGAGCAGGTAAATAAGAAAGTCTTTTAATGACATAAATATTTCTACCATTAAAATCAGACGATTAAATACTAGTCTTTTTTTTTTTTATGTAAATCATCTTATGTGTTGTCAAATTGCTTCCATTGCCTGCTCAATTAAAGGGAAAATATACTTATTTGAAGAAAAATCAACTTATGTGTTAGTTTTTGCAGAGCAGAAGAATATTTTTATCCAGTCACCAGTTTTTGCACAGAACCTGCTTTTTCAATCTCATTACTTTGTGTTATGGGCATCCTGTGGCCCTTTATTAAAGGCGGAGATCGCTATGGCAACCAATGACTAAGGTAGGAAATGACAGCAGCCAGTTTCTCAGCAGATGTTCTTTCTTTTGTTCATGTTTCCGCTCAGCTGTTGGATCAAGAACAAGAGCGTCTTCTACACCACCTGTGTGGGTTACTTCTGCCTGATGTTCCTGCTCAATGTGGCCATGTTCATCGTGGTGATGATGCAGATCTGCGGCCGCAACGGCAAACGCAGCAACCGCACCCTGCGAGAGGAGGTCTGCGCTCAAACTGTACATTTCTGAAAACCAAACTTTATTCATAAGGGAACAATAGACACAATCCATTTAGCTATAACAAGGAGACATTTCAGTTCATTGTTCGCTGAGGAGTATTTGATCTGTAATATTTTAAATATGAGGGTTTAAATGAAATGAAATCTCCATTCTGATCCAGGTCCTTCGAAATCTGCGGAGCGTCGTCAGCCTCACCTTCCTGCTTGGGATGACGTGGGGCTTTGCTCTGTTCGCCTGGGGGCCCGTCTACCTGACCTTCACCTACCTGTTCACCATCTTCAACTCTCTGCAAGGTTCAGTATCTAGCCTGCCGGTTCTGAGCTATGCAGAAAATCCAGCCGATTAGTTTTGTCTAAAGCATTTATTATAAGATTGTTGCTAAGTTACCAGGAACCAGGCCAGCTGACAGCTTTGTTAGGGCCCGGGACAACACAGTTTGGGGTCACATTGAAATGTACTTTGAAGGAAAAGCACTGTACTTTTCAATGAAGATAACTTTAAACTAGTCTTAACTTTAAAGAAATAAACTCTATACATTGCTAATGTGGTAAATGACTATTTTAGCTGCAAATGTCTGGTTTTTTGTGCAATATCTACATAGGTGTATAGAGGCCCATTTCCAGCAACTATCACTCCAGTGTTTTAATGGTACAATGTGTTTGCTCATTGGCTCAGAAGGCTAATTGATGATTAGAAAACCCTTGTGCAATCATGTTCACACATCTGAAAACAGTTTAGCTCGTTACAGAAGCTACAAAACTGACCTTCCTTTGAGCAGATTGAGTTTCCGGAGCATCACATTTGTGGGGTCAATTAAACGTTAAAAATGGCCAGAAAAAGAACTTTCATCTGAAACTCGACAGTCTATTCTTGTTCTTAGAAATGAAGGCTATTCCATGCGAGAAATTGCTAAGAAATTGAAGATTTCCTACAACAGTGTGTACTACCCTTCAGAGGACAGCAATAAACAGGCTCTAAACCAGAGTAGAAAAAGAAGTGGGAGGCCGCGTTGCACAACTGAGCAAGAAGATAAGTACATTAGAGTCTCTAGTTTGAGAAACAGACGCCTCACAGGTCCCCAACTGGCATCTTCATTAAATAGTACCCACAAAACACCAGTGTCAACATCTACAGTGAAGAGGCGGCTGCAGGATTCTGGGCTTCAGGGCAGAGTGGCAAAGAAAAAGCCATATCTGAGACTGGCCAATAAAAGAAAAAGATTAAGATGGGCAAAAGAACACAGACATTGGACAGAGGAAGACTGGAAAAAAGTGTTGTGGACGGATGAATCCAAGTTTGAGGTGTTTGGATCACAAAGAAGAACGTTTGTGAGACGCAGAACAAATGAAAAGATGCTGGAAGAATGCCTGACGCCATCTGTTAAGCTTGGTGCTGGTAAGGTGGGAGATTTGTACAGGGTAAAAGAGATTCTGAATAAGGAAGGCTAATGGAGGATTCTTTGACGAAACAAAGTTTGATGTAAAAAAAAATATCGTATTTCAAATACAAATCATTATTTCTAACCTTGTCAATGTCTTGACTCTATTTTCTATTCATTTCACAACGTATGGTGGTGAATTAGTGACCCCAAACTTTTGAACGGTAGTGTATATATTAGGATGATGACTTGTTTATTCTCAAAAAAATGTTTCCTGTAGCACTAATGAATGAACTTTTGCATATTAATGACTAAAATGATTTTTATTCCGTTAAAATATTGAAAAGGGTCACACACAAACCACATTGAAAAAAAATCACTAATACTATCAATGGGACTAAATTTGTTAAAGTCGTAGGGAAGTCATATTTAAATGTCAAATCATTCTTGCTTAAACACGTATATAAATGTACTCTTTATCAGACTCTAAGATCATTCAACGTTCTCATCCTCTCTCGTATCTTTTCAGGTCTCTTCATATTTATCTTCCACTGCGCTCTGAAGGAAAATGTGCAGAAGCAGTGGAGAAGATACCTCTGCTGTGGCCCCTACAGACTCTCAGAAAACTCAGGTATCCGCCCAGCCGTCCGTCTACCTGTCTGCTTTCTCCACAGGAAACTCTCTGGATTTGTCAGCAGGCCTGCTGCCAGGTTCACAGAGCTGCAAGAAAGAAGAGAAAACAGGACGGTTTAATAAACTCTAAGTCACCTGGGCTCTGCAGCTAATAAAAGCAGATAAAACACAGCCGTCTCTCGGGGAGTGGAATGTCCTCCAGGTGCAGTCAATCTAAGGACGCTCTCAACAACATTCATTCAGTTTGAAGTTTGACTCCATACTGAAAGAAATCCTAATTAAGTTTGTCTGTGCGCCACCGCCTCAGAACCGAGGAATTCCTCCTCAAAGCCAGGATCACGGTCATGTTCCTGCCGTCCCTGTGTGTGGGATGAACATAGCGAAGTAAACAACCTGCTCTGTGCCAGAATGGTGCAGTTAGGAGGGGCTTCCCACTGACCTAAGCTTTGACCTCATTCATGCGTTTTTCCCACGGCTGGAGCTCAAAGATCGGGTCTTTGACCACACATCTCTGTTCTCCTGAGCTCTTTTACAGGATTCAGGTGATCAAAGAGAATTAATTTGTGTTGGTTGAGGCATTTCTGGGTTGTTCTGCTATCGATCATCTGGTTTTAATCATTATAATGTGCTGGTCTTTATAGATGTCATCATTCACTCTTAACAAGGCTTCTAGGAGAGAAACAGGCCCACAGCATCACTTTGTTTCACATCCAGACCTTGCCTGGACATGGCTGTAGAAATCTGAACACAGGGTCTAAATGTTTATCCTGATATTTTTCATAAGATTCAAAATCGATTTTAATTAACAAGATTAAAATCAACAGCTTAGGTTAAGATAGCAACTTATATTTCAATCAGGATGAAGGATCCTGATGTTTCTATGACATTAAGGGACTTATAGATGAATCTATGAGGTAGATGTCTAACTGGATGATGTCTATAGCTGTTTTACTCTGTTGTTATATCCTAGGAGTTTATTTATTTGCATCAATTTAAAATCCTTGAAAGCAGTGGCAGCTGGTAGAGTTTTCTCCAGGGGTTGCTATAAATTCAAAATAGACTTATACCAACTTATACCAAAAAAAATTCATGTTCAGGTTTACTTTTTGTACATAAATCTTGCCCTTCTGAGGCTTTGTGATGGTAAATCTGCGTTTTGCATGATCCAATATTGTGTCACAAATTTAACAAAAAATACAATTTATTATTTGAAAATGTGTTTATTTATGAGCAACTAAGCAAATTAACAAACATCTAGAAAAAGTACACTATATTCTATTATTTTCCACGTGAATCTTTGCCTTTTCTTACCTTTTCTTAAAAGTGCTTTAAATCAGTCCTAGCCAGAGATGGCAAAAGTACAAATTTTCCGTACTTGAGTAAAAGTACAGATACTTGTGTTAAAAAATACTCTGGTAAAAGTGGAAGTACTGATTAAACTTCTTTACTCAAGTAAAAGTAACAAAGTCCAGGCTTGTAAATTTACTTAAAGTATAAAAGTAAAAGTAGAAACCACTTTTTTCATGCCGTTGCCTACATTTTAAATGGATGTCTGCCAATAGGACTAGATCTCCGTTGTGTTCATTTTCAATCATCTCGTCGTCCATGCTACTATGCTAACGCCACCGCCACCAAGCTGCAATGATTTGCCGCCAATGAATACCGCCGAATCTGTCGATTCATCTCATAGTGGTAAAGGCCAAATGCAACGTAGAGATTCCCATCCAATTAGATTGAATTTGTATTGATGTGGAAATAATAACGGTAACTCCATTGAAATGATTCAAAACCAAAGTAACGACCCAAAATTACTAAAATGTAAGGAGTAGAAAGTACAGATATTTAAAATGTAAGGAGTAGAAGTAAAAAAAGTCACCATAAAAAATAAGTAGTAAAGTAAAAAATATCAGAAAAAATCTATTTGAGTACAGTAACTAAGCATTTGTACTGCTACTTCCATCACCCTGGCTCCTACCTGCTTTTATCCATGCAAGGTCAGATCCTGACATTTGAAAAAGGAGGCAGGGAAATCAGGATAAAGCATTAGCCTTACTCCATGCAGTTAGCCAAGCTGTGTAGCTAAACCAGGTCCTGGAAAAGGATGTTTCTTGTGCCATTTCTCCCTCTCCAATGCATCTCCAACTCCTGTAACTCAACCTGTCCACAAAACATCTGCCCTGTGGCGGTGAGCAAATATACTTCCTGTCACATGAGCTACTGCACATGTACAACTTTTAACGAGAGTCAATGGGCAAAGATTTTTGTGCCCTAGTGCGGAAAAACATCACTAATCCGACGAAAAATTGAATGAAGCTTTGCTATTCATTAAAGATGTAATATTAAAGCTGTACATCAAAAAATATTTATTAATATATTTCGAGATATTTAAAATTTTAATTTGAAATAAAATTATTATAGTTTTGTGACTAGAACTAATCAGGGAGTAATGGTTGGTTGCTGCTCCTTTTCCCCTCATGCAGACTGGAGTAAGACGGCCACCAACAACACAAAGAAGGTGAGCTCAGACAACCTGGCCAAGTCCCTGTCCTCCAGTTCCTTCGGCTCCAGCACCATCAGCTGGACCTCTAAGGCGAAAGCCACGCTGACGCCGTTCACCAAACGAAACAGGAACGCAGGTGAGGTGCTGCGCTAACGGGAACCCCACATGAAGGGGGTTCCATGCTCCATTGGTTGTGCTAGACGTTTTCCCCCTGAGCTTCCTTAACTTATAGTGATAAAACGTACTGGTCTGAACAAGAGATACCCTGGAGAAGAAAAGGAGCGAGAACTCAGCTTATCTGCAGAGTAGATGCTTCATTTAGACAGAAATGTTGACAATGAAAGAAGGAACAAGAGATGCTCAACCTTAAAGTCTGGAAACAAGGGACAATTCAGAAAGTTCACACTGTTTGATTTTCTTCTTTAAAGTTAAGTTCTGGGGTTTCTGAATCATTTGTGCAAATTTTCTACTTAGTCTTTTAATTCATTGTGTCTTTTTAAGCTAAAATGCCAAAAAACAAAATTCAGTTTCAATTCTATTCCAGTTTATTTCTATAAGAAGCTTGAATTCACAACATGTCATCTCAAGGCACTTTTACAGTTCACCAGATCATTCAGTCAGATTGAATAAAAGTTTTTCTATCTAAGGAAAACTAGTTGATTGCATCACGACTCATTGACTCCTATTCCTCACACTAAGCATGCTTGTAGTGCGGGTGGAGAGGAAAAACTTCCTTTTTAAGAGGAAGAGACCTCCAGCAGAACCAGGCTCAGTGTGAGCGGCCATTCTGCTGAGGGGCCGACTGTGTGCTACGTCTGCATTAGAAACACAGCCAGGCAGACGAGCTCCGAGCCAGCTCCCATGTCAGAGGATGAAGAGAGCACATCCAGTTAGTCACAGCCGAGAAACAGGACTACACTGCAAACACGCCGATCTCCAACATCTATAAACAAAGGTGTGTTGATGGCAGCAGCACAGCTGATATTTCTCTCCAGGATGGAGTCACAGCCAAACAGGAACAGAGAATGATGAGAAAAAGCAGAGAGAGCAGAACGTTAGAGATTGATCAGATTCAGAGTGAAAGAATAGAGATAGAATGAAGCAGAATGATGGAAAAGCGGTCCCTATGTCCTCCAGCAGTCTACACCTATAGCAGCATAACTATAGAGAGGTAGCTCAGGATAACCTGAGCCACTCTAACTATAAGCTTTATCAAAAAGGAAAGTTTTAAGCCTTGTCTTACAAATAGACAGATAACAGCAGAAAGAGAAAATAACACTGATGAAATTGAACATTTTATAGAAACCCAAAGAATACAATAGATCAGCACACATAGACACCATATAATCACAACCAAGAAAGTGGGGCAAGAAACAGTGAGTTGCAAGACCACTACCCAGCTCTGATCCAGGGTTACATCGAGAGGCAGAATTCCTTTAGCAGCAGACACCCAGAGAAGGACCAGGAGAAACCTTCGTTATGGAATTACCAATGAAAGGCTCAGGGGTGGACGACACCAAAGGTTTAATGAAGGATACAGAACCCTAGACTGAAGGACAGCGTAAAGGGACTGATGAGAGCAAAGGAACAGAAACAATAGAAGCCAAGTTCTACCTCATTAGACCAAAGATAAACATGTGATGGCTACCCAGGCTAACCTTTAGCTTTGCACACAATTTCACAATCTGATTAAAATAGGGAAGAACAAAAATTTGATTTTATCATTTATATGGAATCAATTGGAAAAAAATGGCCCATCAAAATAAATTTTTTATCATGGAAACATGCAGATTAAGATATTCTCATAGCAGCTGGATAGTCTAGCCAGTCAGGGCAGAAATAACATTGAAGCACAGAACTTTTTATTCCAATCCCGCTGGATCCAATCAGATTACATGTTACATGTTTATGTCCATGTAAATGTAGCTACTGTGGTGGCAGGTATTCTAACCCCCCAACATGGAGAAGAAACATGAGAAGCTCAAGCAGTGCTGAGGAGTAAAGGGTGATTGAGTGATCTGCAAAGAGTCAGAGGGGTCAGATGGTCACTGTGACCTTTAAACCAGAGATTCCAGCAACAACCTTTAAGATCTTTCTTCAGAAGAGCACAGTTCAGCGGCTAATATATCACAGATAGCGCTCTGAGCCTTGCTCTGCTGTCCAATAGAATTGTCAAAAGTATTAATGTTATAGTATAAATCCTGCTGTTTATAAACACTGTTGTAGAAGTTAGAGGATCAACTTAAGCTTTTTACTCAAGAAAAAGTTTAAAACTTCTTAAAGCATTAAAGTAAAAATAATGGAAAGGAAGATTTTTGTGTAAATGTAAATCCCTTTATTGTCCCACAATGTCTGCACTTAACCCATCCCTTTGGGGAGCAGTAGGCTGCCATTATGTGGCGGCCGGGGAGCAGTGTCAGGTTAAGGGTCTTGCTCAGGAAGCCAGAGTGGACAATCTGGAACATTTTTCTACAAATCTGGATAACTTCCTTATACCAAATGTTCTTAGTTTTATAACGGTAACAGTGTTAAATTTTACTTTGCTTCATCTTGAAAAACTATTTATTTTGGTATGTGGTCAACAACAAGTTGGGGCAGCACCGAGTCCAAACACAAAGAAATTAATTATCTGGATTAAATAAATGTTTTGTTTTTTGTTTTTTTGAAGTACCATGTTTTTTGAAGGCCATAATGAAAGAGTTTACATGTAACAAAACTGACAAGTCTGTTTTTAAAATACAAGGAGTAGAAGTAAAAAGTCTGACAAATAATTACTCTTCGCAGTTCACACCATCTTTTCACTCAACTATCCTCGTTAGCATTTATCACTATTTTCTTGTTACTTTTTGACCCCCCCTCCCATCACATCCATTACAGGGTTTATACAGGAATGAGCACCTCTAATTTAATGCTTTTTAACCCTGTAATGCCAAATGTATCGTGATTTGATACATAATGGTTTCTGAAATGTTTTATGCCTGACACCTTTTTGCATAATTTATTGGTAAAACGTTGCTCAAAATCCTATTGTACACAATCAGATATACCTGATAACAGAGGGCAGAAGACTACACAAAAATAATCTTGACTTATCGCATAGTAATAAATTATTAATATCAAAAAATGTATTTGTTTTTTTTCTTTTTACATATTTTTTAAAAGGCCAAATAAGGACTTCTCAAACCAAAAAAAATTTTTCTCTGTTTTGTTTTATTCTTCGCTCGGGCTTTTAAAGGGTTAATGCTCTTTTAAATAATTTTAATGCCATCAACAAGTACCTATGACTCTAATAAATACACGGTAAATTCCTTCTTCATCACCGTCGACAGGCTGCAATTCCTCGATTTCCAGCCACATTTTTTGAAATTAGCTTTTTCCCATTCCCTAGCCTTTTGTTCGCCTCAAGCTTCTTTTCCGAACGTACGGCTTTACGATCAACCGGAAGCAGTTCCATGCAAATATATCGCGATATAATATATTGCGATATATTTGTAAATATATCATTTAATGAATAGTTTTTATAAACAATTTTTTTTCTCAATAAAGCATTTTAAATGCCAAAATAATCAAATTTAATGAATAGTAATGCCGATTCAGGCCTTAAATAAAAAATTATTATTTAATGACTTTTAATGATTCGCGGAAACCGTGCATTCAACCCCCTTTTGATTTAGCTAGTAATTTAAGTTTAAACCCTTTTTAACTCCTGATCCAAGAATAAAAATAAACAGAAAATTACTTCTTTCTTTTTTGGTTTGAAGTCCTTATTTTGCCTTTAAATGTACACACATGTAAAAAGAAAAACAGAAATATGACATTTTTGATATTAATAATTTATTACTATGCGCATAAGTCAAGATTATTTTTTGTGTAGTCTTTCTACTGGCTGTTATCAGGTATACCTGATTGTGTACAATAGATTTTTGAGCAAAGTTTTTACCTATTAAGGCCCCGTCCACACGTAAGTCAAAACCCTAAACGCTATCAAATTTTTCACCAATCCAGCTCTACCCTTACACAAAAGGCCGGCGCGTCAAAGGGTCTGTAAACGATCTCGGTTATTAAGCCTTCAGAGGGGGAAGATTTTGAAACGCCGCTTCCATCCCATTCGCAGTTTCCAACCGTGATTTTTCTTACACGCATGCTGGCCATAGCTGCCGCTTCTAAACACGATTCGCCGCATTACTGTGCATCAAAACAACAATGGCGCCTGCATTGTGTTGAATGGTTGCTGCTAATGCTACTCACCCCCTGCTGTCGGGCTTACAACAGAATCTTCTTCTTCTGGAATATCTCCAGGAAGAACAGAGCAATATCGACCACATAGTTCAGCACCTGAATTTGACTGAACCACCAAAATGGACTCGCAGGGCAACCATGTATAAATCCTAGTGCGCACTAAACTATGTTTCGCTTGTTTTCGCTTTTCTATTTTTGTTTTAAGCACCACAAGCGCCACTTACAGGCCTGGCATACATTTTGCAGCGCCGTGGATATATTCGTGATCGCATCACATTTATTTTAATGCCTCCCGCCGTCTTTACGACAAACGCTTCTGGAAAATATTAGCGTTTCGTGTTCGTTGAATCCAATAACAATCCAAATACACACATTATGATCAAATATTTCCCCTTTGCTTATATTTACGTCATGTCCGCTGTTCCTAAAGTACCATCTGGGAAGTCATTTTTCTGAAGCGGATGAACCGCCTCAATGAATCTCATTCTTTAGAGGCCTGACCTCCTTATCCATTTTTAACTTCATCCATCAGGCATTAACTTTTGATCTGTTTTTGTTGCTGATATAATAAACCATTAATATGTCCAACGTATCACTTTAAAACCTCTTCTTGGTGGAAACACAGCAGTTGTTTCTCTTTAAGTTGATAATTGTGAATTACAACAAGAAAATGAGAATCAGACCATGTGAGTCCCTGTTTCCAGGTTTTAAAGTTGACCCAGCTGCAGTTCGGATTCGCCGCTTGATGACGATCATTTTTCATTTCCCTCCAGCTAGCATTTATTTTTCTTTTTTTATTAAATGTTCTCATGATTTGTGTATCTGTGTCTGGTGTGTAGAAAGCTCATCAAGCCATTAACTGGAGGAAACGACCTGCTGAGGTAAAGCTGATGTCATGCAATCCGCTTCTGGTTTCCCAAAACGTTTCTGAGTGAATCTGAACGATTAAATCCTTAAATTCTTGATTCATTTGATGAAAAATATCTGAATCTGGAGGCGTTTTGGGAAACCCCCCCCGCTGAGTGTGCTGTGATTGGCTGCTCGCTCTGACGTCCCACTGTTTCTAACCTGAGATGCTCCGCCCGCTCAGAGCGTCTCAGGTTAAAGAAACAAACGATCACTCTGCATCTCAGCTAACATGTGTGGTGTGCTTTCTGTTTCTGGGTAGTTTTAAAAAAAAAAATAAATAATAACCTAATGCTGTGCTTCGTATCAGTCAGTAACGGATCATTTGGGTTTGCTTTGTGAAATTAACACCAAATGTAAAAGATGTCAAACGTTATTAAGTGTAAATATGTGAGGATGAAACCAACCCTCCTGAGACTGAATTAATCTGTCTCTCATTGGCTGCAGCCACATGAAACATCTGCTCCACAAACTTCATCAATTCTGCACTATTCTAATGGTTTATCCAACCGTTTCATGGACTGCCAGCACATTACGCAAGCTAATGGGATTCATCTTCAAGGATGAATCAACAGACTTTAGTCCTAAAATGTTGTTTCATCCATCAGTTCAAATCAAGAGCAGTTTTTTTTTTTTTCCCTTTAACTTTTTTGTTTTTCAGTAGACTCTAACTCTAGTCGTCAAGCGCCGGCTGCTCCAACACACCTGACTTTATCGGTAGCTAAGTAGCATAGCTCTATAGAGCTAGAATCTGTGCTAGTGAGGCAGTGTCACTAACCGATCCGTGCAAACAGATATACATCCGGGTGTCTATAAAAAATGTAATTATGGTACTAAATCTACTTATTTCTATCCTTAACTCACTAAAGAATGGTAATACACATCTGTAGAAATTTTTTTATGACTTGTGAGACAATTTTTATGCTTTTTACATTTTCTTCGTTAAACGTTATTATCAGACAAGCTCAGAAGAGTCCGGCGAAATATGATTAAACTAAATTTATCTGCATTTTAGTTGTTTCTTTCTTTAGATTACGCGCTATATAACATAAGGCAGGGGTGCCCAACCAGTCGATCGCGGGCGGAGTTTCAGTCGATCACGAGAAGCTTTACAATGTAGACCTATTTATGGCTATGACAAAAAAAAACAAAATGTTTTAAAAAAAACACTAATCAAATCATTTATCACGAGAGGCCAACATCTATTTTCATAATAATAAAATGAAAAATAAAAAGTATGCAGGGAACCTTTTTTTATGCATGCTGATTGCTGGGCTTGGTTTGCCACGGTTGCTAGGTTACTCTAAAGCGCGAGGAGGAATCTGCAGAGATAATGGTACGCTTTCCTTCAATATACTGTTTGAGCTGCTCGGTACCGGACACGCCATCAGCCTTAGCCCGAAAGTACCGCTCCAATTTCAAGAACGCCAGATCAAGAACACACCAAATCCCCGGATGTTGTTCTCGCATCCTCCCTCTTTACAAAGCATGCATCAGAGCAGACTTGTGCGTTTCTTCAGACTGACCGCTTCCCCAGAATGCCCCGCGTCCGCAGCTTGATGATTCGAGAAACAGCGCCACAGTGTTAAGTTAAACATTCCCTTTCTGCTGCTGTTGTTCTTCAAAAGTACGTTTTGAAATCGTTTGAGGCTATAACATTATACATTGAAGCCTCCCTGTGTGGTCTGTTTACAGAGTTAGTGCTAAAATTAAAAAAAAGTCTGACGCTGAGCCGACCAGAGTGACCAGCAGACCTCAGAGGGGTAACCGCAGCCAGGGCTAAATTTTTACCCCTGTCTGTAGTGCACATCTCGTCTAGTTATGTGTGAACTACCGCCGCTCTGATGAGTTTATACCGACGGTTCGGTAATTTTTTTATGTTTTTAAGCTTTAGAAATTAAAGATATTGTTTTCAAAATGTTTTGTGTAGGGAATAAATAGTTGTGACTGTTAAAGAAATGCTAAACAACGCTGCCTCCGTGATGACGCCACGAGTACTCTTCTGCTCCAATACACATATTATCGCGAAGTTGCGTTAAGTTCGCTGCTCGCCAAGTCCCATCTTCCCAGTGCGTTTGACGCAGAACGCCGAGTACGCATCGCTCTCGCGGAATTGAGAAACGTTTCAATGAAATAATGACATCTATCACAACCGATGCTGGGCTCCATCTATGGTTACGACTGCTGGATTCGTTGCTCTTCAAGCTGTCTGAAACTTTCCCCGGATTTTTTGGATCAACCGCTGCATCATTCAGCAACAGCTGTGCGGCAGTATTTTAAATATGAAGCGTGGTCATGGACGCTAAGTGATGAAAATCGCTTGCTCTGTTCGCCGGCCGGGAGTTTTCAGAGGCGTTATTCCGCGTCTCCAGCTCGAGGAGGCAGATGCAAGTCACCACAGATCTGCTGCTGCACACCGACGTCAGCTGGCTGAATCTTCGAAAGATTTTTGGAAGTGTGTTGTTTTTCGATTCTATATAGAACAGACGAGGCGTGTAAACTTGTTCTGTATCTTTATTTCCAAACTTCCACAGAACCTTTCAGTAGCAAGCTACATTCAGAACTGCCCTCTCGCACTAGCCTCCAACTCGTGACGCTATGGATGCTGGGTATTGGAGTTCAAGAGCTTTCCGGCTCATAACATCACAGGAACTTTTGCCCGAAATTAAAGAAACAGTCAACAACCCATTCTGCTGTATGTTACATCTTCACATCCACATAGTTTGTACTTTCCTATATTTATCTGTTTTCCTTTTGAATGTTTATCCATTTGCCAGTTTCTCTGCCAATGCCAACGTCCAGTGAAGTTTATCATTCTGAAATAGTGGACTTCCTTCTCCTTCTTCCTGCTTTTAAGTGATCTTAGATTTTATTTGTCATTTTGTTTACACAAAAATGTAAAACAAAAAGAAATTTAGTTTGGAACAGTTCTCTGGACAATTTCATCTTTTTTTTTTAAAGTGCAGCCTTGAAAAGTAGTAAAACATTTTTTTTGACACAATTGATCATTTCCTCGTTTGTTGGACTTACTGTTTATTCTCCACCTGTGCAAATAAAGAACAAATACTGCCCATCCCTTTGTGTTTGGCTTGGTAGATCTCGGCATGCCATCAACTTCAAAAGTAGATGTTGGTTTAAAAAAGGTTGGGCACCCCTGGCATACGGTTAAAACAAAACAAAAACATAAAACTCAAAAACACTAGATGTATGTTTAAATCCAAAGCCGAAAAAGTTAGAGATGGGACTTAGCATAGGATTCAATTTCCGGTGCAGATCAGGCAGAGACGACTGATAAAATGGATTTTAAGGCATTTATTTTCTCAAGAAATACATTATTAACCTTTAACACATTCTATTTCAGTACGTTCACTATTTTTGGGAAGGGAAAACGTCATTTAGGTACTTTTAACAAAATAAAATCAAAGAAGAGAATCCAGATACCTGAAAGTGTATCTGGATGCACATGCGCAAATCGTGACTCCCTGCCAGCTCCCAGATCAGCTTCTCTGATTGGTTCCTGTGACGCGTCGAGCAGCAAAAGTTCAAATTTGCCAAGCCTGGTGTCGTATATAGTAAATAGGAATTTAGCTAAAATGGACAAATGGTATCCAGACATTGTTTTTCAACCATGCTTTACCAGAATTACTTTAAAATATACAAACATGAAACAGGCCTGGGCCAAAATGGTGGTTCCCTCAACTTAAAATTTTGTTGCAGAATATATTGAGGCAATCAAACGATTCCTGTAACTGTCAGTCAGAAGTCTGCTCCTCTCAGCAGGTATTCTGTTCCACTCCACATCAGCAAACTACTCCAGGTGTCTCAGATTTACAGGCTGCCTTTTCCAGATGGCCTGTTTCAGCTCCTCTCCCAAAGATGCTCAGCAGGATTAAAGGAATAGTACACCCAAAACATGATTAGCCTTCATTTTCTACTCACCCCCATGCTGAACAACACTCTGGAGTACTTTTTGATATCTCAAATGCATCTGGAGATCTGGGAGGCTTCTTACTGTCTGCTGACATTCAAATAATGGAGGTCTATGGCACGAGAGCAGAAAGGTCCATAAAAGTCCACAAAAAACGCGTCAATATTCCTCCATACTGCTCGTCCAATGTATTCCAAGTGTCCTGGAGTGGGTAGCATCCAGAATTTACTCAGCAAACGGTCATTTAGAATGTTTTTAGAGCATAAACAGTAGTGTATAGGATTTCCTAAAAGCGCGCACTGCGACGCGTCAAGAGTCTACGAAAACGCTGCAGACCAAACCAGATGACAGTGCGCATTCAGCTCGGCAAAGAACTCATGCTCTTCCTCAACACTGAAGTCCTCTGTGACATTTTTCTTTCGTTGTTTCTTTTCTTTTGCACAGGTAAACAGCACATTTCTTCTTCTACACTTGCATTATCAGCAGAGCCGACGCTGAATGCGCACTGTCGTCTGGTTTTGGTCTGCTAGCGGTTTCCATAGACTCGTGAACGCGCTTTTGGGAAATCCTATACACTACTGTTTATGCTCTAAAAAACATTCTAAATGACTTCAAGATTCGAGTAGATTATGGACGCTACCCACTCAGGACACTGGATTACATTGGACGAGCAGTATGGAGGAATATTGACACGCTTTTTGTGGACTTTTATGGACCTTTTCTGCCTCGGGCACCATGGAACTCCATTATTTGAATGTCAGCAGACAGCAAGTAAGCCTCCCAGATCTTCACATGATGCATTTGAGATATCAAAAAGTACTCCAGAGTGTTGTTCAGCATGGGGTGAGTATGAAAATGAAGGCTAATCATGTTTTGGGTGTACTATTCCTTTTAGGTCTGAGACCAAGCTTCTGACACCGGGCAGCACATTTCTTTATACAGTTCCTTGATGCCATTGGACCTTGCAGAGATTCAAACACCCTGTGCCAGGTGAAGCAAAGCTGGCCAAGGACATAACGAAACCTCCTCCATGTTTCTCAGCAGGGACACTTTTCCTTTTGTGAACATAGAGCTGATCTTTGGCCAAACGTAATATTTTTATCCCATCTGTCCAAAAGGCATTCTTCCAGAAGCATTGTGGTTGTCAACATGTAGTTTGGTAAATTCCAGTCTGGCTTGTTTATGACTTGTTTTCTACAGTGTTTTCCTACTTGGTCGTGTCAATTGAAGGCTGCTTTGGCTCAAACAACGTTGGTTGGTGCGATCTGACACCGATGCTTGAAACTCACCTTTAATCTCCTTAGAATTTTTTCTAAGCTCTTTTGTTACCAGTCTTATTATTAGTCTCTTTGATTTGGTATCAGGTTTCCTCCTACAGCCACGCCCAGGAAGGTTGCCTACAGTCCCATAGATCTTAAACTTCGGAATATCTGACACTGCAGTCAAAGGAACATCAAGCTACCTGACCGCTTGTCTATAATTTTCATTACAACAACTCTTCCTTTCTCCTTCTCTGGTCCATGTTGAGTGTGATACACACCATGTCACCGAACATTACATTGATATATAGTCACACTGATTTTTTGAAAGATAGTAGACGCCTCTGATGCTGATTAATGGGCACACCTTGATTTAACACTTATCTTTGGTCACCATAATTTCAATACTTTCTAGCGAGACAAATTTTTGTCCAGGTCTTTTTCTCAAATTTGCTTTTCTTAGATCTGTCTTTCGATGCATGGTTAAAAAAAGCTATTTCTCACATTTATTGTATTGTTTTCATAGAATTTTATATATTACCGTATTTTCCAGACTATATAGCGCACCTCATTACAAGCCGGGGCCACAACATTTTTTGAAAAACGGGAAGCGTACATATGTAAGCCGCGATAGGCCATAAGCAGCTGATATCTACTGAAGTGTCTCCCACCATACCTGTAGGGGGAGCTCTGCATATATTTGAGAAATTTGTTCTCCATCGTGCCTGCTGTTAGCACATTCTTCTGCTAAATGAAATTTAGCCCCTTTTTCTTAATTTTTTTATTTTTATTTTGAATCCCCCCTCTGGTGGTTAGGAAAAATCTGTTCACAAGTTGTTTGGTTCAAAGCGTGGGAAAAAGTAGCGGCTTATAGTCCTGAAAATACGGCATCACATATGTCAATTTCATGTTATTTCTGTGACCATTGCATATTTTTCTTTTAATAAGCAATGGATAGTAACAATTTTGTCCATGTGTTTATTTGGACCAATTGACTTGTGAAATATTGTTAAATATGACATATTATTACCTCTTAATCAAATCAAAACACTGCTAAATGACCTTTTGCGATTAGATATGGTTTCTTGGATTTATAAAACTACATTTACTTACAGGCACTAAGAACAATATAGAAAATTACTTTAAATCATTGATTACTAAAGCAGGCATAAAATGGGAGTTCTGATAAATGAATGGTCGGTTACAAACAGTCCACATATAATTACGTTTATGTATATAAATATACATAAAGATTAAAGAGTTGAAAAGAGCAACCCCTTAAAGAAAGAGTCACAGTGTCTTTTTGCAACTGAGTCTGTTTTTCAGTCTAAATGTTTTCTGCATATGAAACACAAGAAAAAAACAAACTTTAATACTAAAACTTTAAACAAAAAAACGAAATCTTAAGAAAACAGTTAAAGGAGAAGTACGCTCATATTCAGAATACAAACTTCTGAAAGTACTTTAAATATGAAATTATTACATATTGTTAAGTAAATGATCAGTGTTTTTAATTAAGAGTAATTTTCATGTGAATGTGCTTTACTGGAGGCATCCATGTTTGTCAAAAGAACACTGCTTGCCACCTACTGGTTTAATGACGTCACGATTGCGGTTAGCGGCTGTTGATCAAGTCCCAGTGCTGTATCTGGTGTTTGTCTAGCAGCCGCTATTATCCAAGTCATCTTGAAAATAGGGATGCACGATATTGGGATTTTGGCCCGATATCCGATATGCCGATATTTTAAAACTCATGTAGCCCATAACCGATATCAATACTGATGTTAAAGCTGGACAAAAATAAGTAGTCATTGAAAATAGCAGTTTTGTTATCCATTTCTGACAATTTGAAAAAATAATATACTCAAATATATTTTCATATGCTGATGTCAAATAGATTTTTAAAAACGCGGTATCGATCTATTTTACTTTCAAAATCTCGTGAAATTTCATCGTTTCTGTTACAAACTCTCGTGATATTTTGGAAATTCTTGTGAGATTTTGTTAGTAAAATAGATGCGATACAGCGTCAATATATCAACATATAAAAATATGGCAAAATTTCGTGAATTTTCAGGGGATTTCGTAGCATAACGATGACATATAGCAATATTTCATTAGTAAAAAGAGATTGATATGGTGTTTTTAAATGGCAATATATCAGCATATGAAGATATTGTGATATTTTAATGTATCAATATTTTTTCCCTCGTATTTAGAAGTTTATAAGTCTGTAAAAAAGAAGTTTTTTAGGAAGAGGAAAGAAGTAGTATTATTATTTTTTTTTTTAGACTTTAGAAACTCAAAAGCTGATCAAATTAAATATCGGTGGGGTGGCCGATGTCCCGTATTCAGTTTTAAGGCGATAATACGATAGGGGCCGATTATATCGTGCATCCCTACTTGAAAACATTCGATCTTCCAAATGTTGGCTACATATTACGTGTTCTTTCTCTGGCCAGAAGTTCGATGTATTCCTTAACATCCAGCTGCCATGCATGCGTGGGCATTGTCAGTTTCACTATAGCTCTGGTGAATTTCAATGGTGAAGTCCTCTGGAAATCTTCAATAATTGTTGTTGATTGCAGATGTGTCTAGTAGTTCCCATTGATTTTGCTTGTAAAATGGGGAGAATGGCGCTAGGCTTAACGCACCGTGACGTCACTGCTGGAAGATGGCAGGAATGAGGTGTTACTATATTTGGGCAAAAATGGCTGCTCCCAGACTCGGTTATCAAATATGTTTCGAAAAAATTTTTTTACATTCATTAAATCACTGCAAACGTATTAGTTTTAGGTTTAGATAATGATCGATTGATAATTCTTTGCTGACCTGACTTTTCCTTTAAACCACTTTGTTACTGTATTTGGATTGTTAGATATTTAAAAAATGAAATGGGAATAGATATTTTAGGGATTTTGAGGAACATCAAGCCCACACCATAAAATAACCAAATATGGCTGTTCCATAATTTGTTTCAATACCTCCCGCTCCATTAATTATACGATTATTATTATTTCTTATGGGATTTGAGCCCATTTGTAGCCTCCTTGTGTTCTGCAGGTTTATTTGGAATTTCCACTCTGGGTGGGATTTAATGCAGCACCATTAAAACGTGTCCATCTGTTGTTATGGACCATTTAAACCTCTGAATTTATTTATTTTTTTACTTATTGCAAACCCCATCATACCAGATTTCTGACACCTGGAATTAGTGTCCACATGTGGGTCCAGCTGGCCTCTAACCAAGCACAGATGGTTTTAAGTCTTTGCATTAAGTTTCATCAGAGAAAATCCATCATTATCTAATTTTCTCAGAGGGCTTCTCAATTGAAAGAATAATTTTTCTTTCAATCCGCAAGAGGCGTAATCTATATGTGACAAACTGCAAAACAGTTTACTTGGCTCCACGTGACCTTTTCAGAACCCTGTTGTTGGCAGGACACGACGAAGGAAGAAGGTTTCGTTGCTGACAGCTTAGAACAATTCCTACGTTTGTTCAGCTGGAAGAGATTTGATCCATATTTTGGTTTGAGTTTGGCTCTGACAGCACAGGAAGCGAGTCCAGCTCAGCCTGCCGCTGATCTGGCAGTCCACACGGTGGGCTTCCTTTTCACGGTATCACCATCTAACTGTTAGAAATAACAGATTAACACCCTAGTCTTAGTATCTAATTTTTATTACCAGGTGGGCTGGGAAAGGCTTGTTTATGTAAGACATTCCCCAAATATACGCTTGGATTGAACCAGGAGAATATGGAGACGGAGTCAGCACCTTTTAGATCCAGCGAAACTAGAATGAAGAACGATGGTTTAAAAGATGTTTGTTCGTATTTAATGTCTCATATTAGTGTGTTAGTGCAGATGATGAAGATTTAGAGACGTAATATCTACCAGAAAATAAGCAGCAAAATAAAAAAATCCATCAGTCAAGTCTGAATGTAAAATTATGTCAAATATCTGCCTCACTAATTAGGACACATATTAGTTATGTTTCTATGGAGAAAAAACATTTTTGTTGTTGTTTTTTTCAGAATATATAACTATTCTGTGAATGATTTAACCCTTATTTGCTTTTTGGTACGTTCTTCAGTCTGTGCACTGGAAAAAATCAAAATCTAGATAAGTATTTTTTTCTTAAAATAACTATTATTGAATTGAGGAGGTAAATGAGACATTTTGCCAATGGAACAAGACAATTTACATTTAAAATAAGAAAAACACAATTGCATTGTCTTATATCAAGTGCATTTTATATAAATATCTTATTTTAAGAGTAAAAATACTCATTCCATTGGCAATTAATCTCATTTACATTCCCACATTAAGGGTAAATACACTTAATTTAAGAGATTTTTACTTATTTCTAGATCATTTTTCAAGTATGGGCTTGTGTGTGAAAGGATGGCAGTTCTGCTGGTTTTGTTTTATTGAGCTCTCTTTATTTTGTATTATCCCCCAAGGCAGATGTGTTTTACTTTGTAACCACGTCTCTCTTCCTGTCAGACCCATGAAATTGCCGCTGAATTGCTGCGTAGTCCGACTAAAACACACCTGGGCTCGATCTCAATCGGAGCTATGCAGCCCCCTTGCGTAAAATCATTTTGGGTGTGATTATCCCTATTGACCTTCAATAAGTGCTAAACGCCACGACCGCCTCGTCCAATACGATTTTCTGTCAGATTGGACGCAATATTGGATTTGGTGTTTTCTGGCCCTTACTGGGCTTACCTAAAGCGCTTTATCTGTTACCTGACTCCGCCAGATGGATTTGCTCCGCGATATCCATCTGGGAAACCTTCCAGCTGAAGTAATTTTGGGAAGGGGCTAAAAATACTGGTTAGCTGATTGGCATATGTTGGTGATAGGCCTGGCCAAATAAACCAATCAGATCAACGAAGCATAAGCGACGACTAACAGAGCGGACTCACTTTAAAACACAACCACAAGCCAGGCTACTCTTGCCGAAAACCAGTGTTCGGGAGAAGAGCAAAAACATGTTTTCCTCTGAAAAGCCTCCAGAGCAGTGTTTTGCTCTTCTCTCCAGTGAAGAAATACTCTGTAATTCTAACCCTAACCTGGGCTAGACCAAATTATTTTGGCCGCTGGCGGGTGGGGGCTAGTTTACTAGGCTACTCTTGCTCCACCCTTTCACTGAATTATAGGGTCTGACCAGGAGAAGATGGGTCTCTTTAGATCTAAATGTCCACAAATCATGACAAAATATTTTAGTACAAATATTGATGTTTAAAAGGGAATTGTAGGAGACCAGCCAAAGGCCCAATCAAGCAAAGTGGGGAAATTTTGAATAGGTAACACTGTAGGACTTTATAACACCAGTTAGAATCCCTAAGATGTAGTTTGAGTGTTTAAATGAGGAGTCTTAGGTTGTAAAGGTGGATGAGGTTGAATCAGTCTGTGATACTGGTGGGAGGTTTTCCCTTTTAGCCAACTTAGCTAGCTGTTTACTCATTATAGGACCTCAGGGATAACATATCACAATAGCTAATAAATGTCTGCTGCTTTATACATTAAGATTCAGTGATAACAGAGTGACTCATACAGTTCTGCTAGAGTTGTAAGAAATAGATCTGTTGGCTGATCTATGCATCCTACATGAAGCGAGGCCTGTTACCGTTTCCAGATGGATGGGAGTGACAGTGAAAGCACTACGGAGTTCAACGGTCAGCCACTTCGCAGAGGTCCACATATTAAACCTCATAAACCACATTGGAGTCATGCTCAACACTTTTGGAAGTAACACCTGATTAACTTCCAAGAATGACCAGAGAAACTTTCCAATTGCCGCCTCTGTCATTTTTTTGGCAGCGTTGGTAGTGAAAACGTCTCCAGAAGGCTTACAGATCTGCAGTCGTGGGACACAGAGCACTGCTTGTTTTTCTTTGTACAATTTCAATCAAGCTTTTTTAGCCTCTCTGATTTCTGTTCAATGGTCTTATGTCAGCCTCCTGGCCGATACGACAATAAAACACAACCATGTCCAGGTTAACTTTCTTCATGCAGTTTGTTACATTTGAAGCAAGAGGAAGAGACAGTTCTGATCTCCTAGAAGGGTCCGATTAAAAGCACATGCAGATGTATGTATTTGGATAAATGTTCTTTTTCCCGAAGCGGAAACCAAAATTAAGCAATTTTTCTCATAAAGTTCCTTCAAACCACCAACTAATTCAACACTAGAACAATACAGCATGTGAAAAAAATATGCTGCAAATTTGTTGCTGCAGCTTTAATGGTTGCAATCAAAATTAAATAGTGTGTCTCTTCCCATTACTGGGTTGGGATCCGTCATTTTTATACATTTAGTTGCTGACAGCGGATTTTACTGAAGGTTAGTGAGCTTATCCTCCTGTTCATGAAACCAGCTTTTACTCACATGGTGCATTATACAATATTACATGTCAAAGATAACAGAATATTGTAGGGTTGTCAAAATATTGAATATTAAGATTATTATTTTTTTTACTTCAGGGGTTGACGTTAAGGATTTTTACCACTTGCCCAAAGTGCAAGTGACTTTCACATTTCATTTGCCCTGAAACAATTTTTACTTGCCCAGTATAATGTTTGATAAATATAGTTCCTAATATTAATTTTTGTATATATATCAGTGAAACATGTTTGTTTTTAAATGTTTTTGTTATTCAGTATTTTTAAGTTTCCAGGTTCCTGGTGTGTATCTGCATGCGTCAGATAATGAACTCAAGCCTACATTACCGTGTTAACATGCTTTTCAATCCTTACTGCACATTCTTTTCAAACTAAACTTTGTTTTAAACCGTTGTGTGCTTGGAAAAATATAAATTGTAAAAGCTGTAAACGGATTGAAATAAATGCAGCTTTTTGTCGTTTTAGTAACTACATCAAAATTACCGCTTTGTAGGATAAAAATCACGCCATCTGGCGGAAAATAACCCGTCTTTTTCAAATCACATGAGAATGTGTTCAAAACAACAAAAATGGCGCCGGCAACGCTTCTGGGTCGCTTTTCATCGAATGTCGGTGATTTTAAAAGTAATTTTGAGTGATAAATTAGACGCTGCGATCATTGCACCCTTGCCCCTGGGCGGCAAATGCAATGAAATTTGTACCTCCCCAACAATAAAACTACTTGCCCCGGGCGATCGAGGTATGGTTAACATCAAGCCCTGTACTTATTCCCTTCATCCCCTTCCTGCATTTGCTCACCTAAACAGCCAGCTACTGCTGAAAGTTTAAAACTGCTAACATGGAAAGCAGAGCGTAGCGGAGCATGGAGCGAGCGGTGGAGCGAAGTAGAAGAAATATCGTGGAACGCAGAGCGGTTTACATTTCAAATGCCGGAATTCGCTCCAGTTTGCTCCGATTGCGCTCACAACAGCAATTAAAAATGTTGGATTATAAAATTTGTAAAATAACATTTATTTGATAAGTGTGATTTAAAAAAAATTAATAATTAAATTGGAAACGCGTGGCAACATGAATGGAACAAGGTGTTATGTTCACAGCTGGGAAACCAGTTAAATAAGAGAATACACATATCGGTCACATCATTAAATCACACACCGTGTGTCTCAGGGCCCTGGCATCATAACATGAAGGAAAAATGTCAGAAAATGCCTTCTTCTGAAAATTTGAGCGAGTGTGGAGCAATTTCTTTTTTTTTTTTTACACAGTGTCCTGTCTGGCAATGTGGCAATAAGAATAATTGACTTGATGCCAAAAAGAGTCCAAGAGATTTTACTTTCAAAAGTAGAGTAGTACGGCTATCGCCATAGTGTTCCACTTGATTTTCTGTTTGCATATAAATTCGTTGTATTATAATTATGCAGGGAGTTTCAGACAGATTATATGGACACTGCAATGTAAGTAGGAAGAGAAATATAAAACAGAAAAAAAGGAGAAAAGATGAAAGAAAGAGGAGATAAAGCTATTTTGGCCTAATGATAAAACTTTTTCAGTCTGCTTCATCACCTGCAAAGAGTTGTAAAAAGAACAGCACAACCAACGGACATGGTACGAGACATACAATAAAGTAACAACTACATATACTATCGCTGAAGTAGTATTATTTAATCAGACATGTACTCTGTGTTACCTGAAGATAAGAATATGGGCTTTCTGTATGGAAGCGAATCTCTGAGTACCTGGAACCAAGCAGCTTACATGCTGTGCATGTAAAGTTTATCCGAAGGAAAAATGCTCAATAATGGTTGTGCAGAAAGAGGTAAAGAGTGTGGAGCGATTTCGCCGTAGCGGTAGGAAGATTAAGGTGAGCCTGGAGCAGATTTTGAGTGTCAGGGCGCAACTTTGAGCGGCGGAGCGAATGAGCGAACGTCCTCCTGGACGTTCGCTCATTCGCTCCGTTCACATGCTCTGATGGAAAGTAAATGTAGGAAAAAGTTTGTGCTCCTTATTAAGAAGTTTAATCTGCCTTTTAGGAAAAAAAAGAATTCAATACAAGGACGAGGGATGACCAAAGGGATTGACTTGATAGAGAATAATCTCCAAAATGCTTTTAAAAAGGCTCGAAATGTGAAAAAAAGAAAATCCCAGGTGACACAAGGCAGCACGAATTCCTGCCTCATGTTTTTTATAAGGTTATGACCCACTGGACCCGCCCACAGACCCACTGGACCCGCCCACAGACCCACTGGACCAATCCACATTTGTTTGACCTGCTGTTGTCCAATTTTGGAGTCCATGCAAATTGTAGCTCGTTGAAAGCTTTTCTCTTCCTTCCTTCCTGGAAAGGTGAATGTTTTTCAGCATCTGGAATTTCTCATTTATAATTGAGATTTTATACTAATAAAATAAACACTGCTACTGATTTTCTCATTTGAACACTTAAATAAAAATGGTGTAACATTAGTTGTCGATCTGACTTCTAAGGCAAATGGAAAGGAGCTCATTTAAAAGTATTACAGGAGTTTTTCTGTTTTTCCAGTAAAGCTTTTTATTGCACAGCATGATTCTGATGTAGACTAAATTCCTGCCTGCATCACCGTATCATGCTGACAGTGCAGGAGGTCCAGCAAGCACAAAATGTGCTTGATTTGGCCTCAGACCTATAGCTTGAGAATGACTGCTTTGGCACCTGTTGTACAGCAAACATCCAAGAAATGTAAACCTCTAATGGGAGCTGGTGTTGCTCCAGTATGCATCTACTTAGCGCTATTTGCATAAGTTCAGAATTCAGGCTGACATGTCCAACAAACAGATGGAGAATGTTTAGAGCTTTCAGCTGACACTGAACCAATGATTGTGTTTACTTTGGCACCCGATCTCCTATTTATGCACTTATCCAACCAAAACATCTTGATTGGCTTCATGGATTCCCACATGATGCATGAGATGGTTTTAGACCACAGGAACTATATAACACTCATCAGCAAACACCCAAACTAACAAACCCATAATAGTACAGAAGGCTCAACAGGTGGGATTATTTTACTGGTCGACTCACAGACTCTCACCATTATCTCTAGTTGCTGCTTTCAGCTCTGTTTTCGTCACAGGTGGAAAGAGTACTAAAAAATTGTAATTGAGTAAAAGTATCTTACTTTGCCTAAATTCTACTCAGTAAAATTACCCATCTCAAAATTTACTCAAGAAAAAGTACAAAATGACTTCATCTAAAATGTAATTTGAGTAAAAGTTACTTAGTTACTTTAAGTTATTTAATGCAAAAAAGGATGAGTCTAGGGCTGCAACTAGCGATTATTTTAAAAATCGATGAATCGGCCGATTATTTTTTCGATTAATAGATAGATCGGGACAAAAAATATTTTTATACTAACCTCTTTATTCCAAAATAAACATTTTTAGACAGAACAAACAAGCACACAAGTACAGGTTGCTCATTAACTGTACTGGTGCAATATGAAAAAATAAATGTTTGTGTTAAAACTACATAAACTTACTTGAGAAATGTAGCTGTACATCCACAAAATATAGGCTACTTTGTTTCATAAAATGCGTAAAAAAAGACATTTTGTTTTTTTTTTTAAAACCCCTAAGGGGTTCAAACAATAATAGGCCCCCATTTCAACAAATGAGTTTTTTTTTTTTTTAGACTAGAAGAGTTCTGCCTTTTAAGACAGGAAAGTATAGCAGTTAAAGTTGCTACTTGAGAAAATACTGAACCATAGAGATAAAAATAGCCCTGTGATTCAAATTATAAATTGTATTTGGAATAAAAATGAGAGAACTAGGGGTGCTAAAAAACACATCCTCCAAAGACAGATATTTACATGGGAATGTGGCAGATAATTAATTGACATATTACTGATCTTGCTGGATTTTATTCTGCTTTTTACTTCCATAAACTGCAGGATCTTCTTTTACTTTATCTTTGCCAGAAGATTTAAACTTTAAAAGCCTTGCCCTCATAATTTGCAAGTTAATTTATTTATAAGGCTATTTTAATTATTGTGATCAATTTCGCCGTCAATCCGGCGCATCTTGCGCCTTTCATTTGCAGTCTGGGCGCTGAGGGTAAACATCCTGGCGGCTCTGACTGCAGCGCTGAAGGGACTCCTGCTTGGGGAGAGCGGGGGTTGGGATGGGGGAGGCAGCCCTACGGCAGCAGCTGCTGCTGCAGGACAAGAGTAGGAGCGATACATGCTTTCACGTAAGAGTCTCCAAAAGCCGCCAGTGACACTGTAAAAAGTCGCCAGATTTGTCGCTAGTAAACTTTTAAAAAAAAATAGTTAAGCTGGAGGGGTCTGAAAAAGTCGCTAAATATAGTGCGCTGAGTTGGCAACACTGCGTACCTGCAGCGCTGGCTCGCTCTGCGTAATTTTTTCTTCCCCCGTTTCAGTCAAGTAGCAGTGATGACGGCGGCGGCGGATGACGACATCAAGGCTGCGACACAACTAATCGATTTAAAGTCGATTTTTATCGATTTTATCGATTCGATTGTTGCAGCCCTAGATGAGTCATGAATCGAATTGAGCATCAAAAGGTGTTTTAATCGATTTCAAGGCATATTTCAGTGGAAATCCACACTTGCAAAAGACCAGCTGGGCTAAAAGAACATACTTCCTCACAGCACAATCGACAGTCACAACCTGAACCATAAAGTGCAAACAATTTTCAATCCTACTGTCCAACAAACAACACCATGATAACTAACTTACAGCCACATTTTTTCGTAAATTGGATGTTGATGTTTTAAAAGCCGAAAGCTCCGTTCTGCTGGGCAGGCACATGTTGCACTGCATTATCACATTGTTCCTTTTTGTGCATTTGAAAACAAATAATCCTTCCAAATATGGCCAAAGGGTTTTTCTGGCTTTCGTCATCCAGAATATGTTTCCTCTTCAGGCCTTTCCTCATCCATACTCCCTAAGTTGTGATTAGCAACTGCCATCTTCCGAAGCACAGCACTGGATTATGAGACAATACAAAGGATAAATGCAAGGCAGGGCCACATTTTTTTTTCACCATCAGTATTTTTTTTTTTTTTTTTTTACTCAGTAACGTGAGGGGGTTTTAAATGTAGCAAAGTAAAACTACTTAGGTTAAAATTTACTCAAGTAAAACTAAAAATTACATATTTCAAAAACTACTCAGAAAATTACAAAATACTCAATACTCAATTACAGTAACGTGAGTAAATGTAATTCATCACTTTCCACCCCTGGTTTTCGTCTCCCCCGTGGCTGGTTTGATGACCTGATAATTTCCGTCGGTACACAAATCTCACACCATGAGATTAACTTCAAGCTTTTTATTTCAGCTGGAGAACAAAATGACACATTGATTGGTTGATGTGGGACATACCCTCTAAAAGTTTAGATTTTTAAACTCCTGTGCCACCTTGGACAAGCTCAATGCACTACAGCTGCAGTAAATAATCTGTGCTGGCTGCACAGGAAATCGCCACAAGCCTTTCTTTTATTTTGAATCGACTCAGAACTGATTGCGGAACTGTTTTAATTTATTTTGAACAAATGTATGCATTTGAGGGGCAAAAATAAAACAATCTGTTAAACAGATTGTTTTATAAATTGACTCGTCATCCAAGCTTCTTCACGTGAAGCTGAGAACCTTCCTTCAGTTCCAAATTAAGCTCTTCTGGTTTTCACAAGAATTAAAGAGTCTGTTTTAAAACATTTCCCATGTGTTTTTATTGGCAAATCGATCAAACCTTTGCTGCAGAGTGAAATTATTACTCTGGCACTCCATGTTGATAATGCACACCCATCTTCTGTTTCCCATCCTCTCCTCAGTGTCTGAGAAACGACCCTGGCTCTGTATCCCCCACATGTCTTGGTTCATGCTGGAAACTGGAAATTGAAAAGCAAATATTAATGTTGCTGCTGTTGTCAACCTTTGACATGACACAGGCTTGCTTTTCTTGATTCGGTTCTTTTTTGTTGGGTTGTTTTGTGTGGCAGGGTTACTGCCACCCTCCTTTGCTTTGTCTCGGTCAAAGACCCCCTCAGGCCTTCGCAGAGGTGTCATTCAGCTACAGCAGTTGTAACTTGACGTATAATCATTAGTCTAGTTGTAAAAAAAAAAAGGTGGTGTTTTTTTTTTTTGGAAGCATACATAGCCTAATAATTATGGTCTATTAGCCTAAAGCACGGTCTGGCGGTTACATGTCATGTACGTCGGTCATTGACCTGGACTAAGACACCTTACAGTAGAACTGCAGTCAGTCCCTGGACTGGCATGGCTATCACTGCTCCTACAAAGTTAGGGACCAATTAACCCCTGGGATCAGCTTCATAGTCATGATAGGACACTTCTTTAATTTTATTTATTTTGCTCAGGCTACTCGTAAGCGCTATGCCACCTGATTCCGCCAGGATGGATTTGTTCCGCATATATCCATCCTGAAAACCTTCCTCAGGCAGTAATTTTGGGAAGGGGCGAAAATACTGGTTAGCTGATTGGCCTATGTTGGTGATGGGACGGCCCAAATAAACCAATCAGATCAATCGAATCATGGGACGCACTAACAGAGCCGAAGATGAAAACACAACCACAAACCAGACTACTCTTGCTGCTCTTGCCAAAACCAGTCGAGAAGAGCAAAACATATTTTCCTCTAGAAAAAGCCTCCAGAGCAGTGTTTTGCTCTTCTTTCAGTAAAGAAATACTCTGTAATTCCAATAAAACTTGCTCGATTAGCCACGCGCTTAACGCTAGTTTCTTCATCGGCTGAAGCCGCCATGTTCTTTAGGACTGAACTGTCGCGCTTCGTTCGGCGTACACCTCAACCCGCCTCAAAGCCAACGCTGATTGGACGCTCGCTTGGTGAACGGCTCCAAATTTCTTTAACGGAGAGTCTCCAGACTGATCTGCTAGGAAAGTGAAATCTTGAAAGCTCATGAGATCAGGATGGTCTGAACGCAGGCTACTCGTGAGCCCACAGCCTGCCAAATGTTGAGCGGGCAATATTATTGCCATTACTGTTGATATATAGTAAAAATTTTACACATTCAGTCATAAAATGTCACAGGGGATGGTCATTTAAGAAGGGGGATGCCATCCCCCCTCAACTCGAGTACTGTGTATAATCACAGAAGTTATGTTGAAAAGTTACATACTGTTGGTTTAACCTGAGTACTCTGAAGAGTAGGGGTGTAAATAATAATCGCTTTTGTATCGATGCATCGATCCAACAGCCGACTATCCGATGCATCGTGACGACACCGTCCCCAAGAAGAGAATCGATTCATGTTTTTTTTTTCCTCCGGTCTATTTTTATCCATTTGCTCCTGGAGCGTAATTCTCCCTCCCTTGCTGCGGTTGGCGCTAAACCTATTTTGCCCTTCTGCCTTGCTTCCTGGTTATACTCTTACAGCAGTGTGTTGCAGTGAGCTTGACGCGAAGACATTTTTGATTTATGCTCAATATTAAAGCGTGGTTCGTGCTACACGCTGTGGGTCTAGATAATGCCAAGGCGGGGAGGAAGTGGGGGCGAAGTTTGAGTCCGGCATCGAATCGGAGGGACATGAGGGCCAAAAAGAGCCGGAGATCCAGGTGGAAAAAGGGTCCCAGTTTTCTCGCGCCTCGCTTCTTTCTAGCGGGTCAAACTTCATGAGTTGTTTTCCGCAATTTCGGTCATAAAAAACAAAACAAGCCGACCTCCTGTCTGCGGCACTGTTTGGCGGTCAGCTACAATTTGGGGAGAGGAGCAGCGGAGCGCCTGTGGAGGGGCGGACGTCTGGAGCAGAGGTATTGCACTGCACTAATTGCACTGATTTTGTGCAGTATTTTTTAATGCAACTTTTCTACTCTGTTATTTGCTGTTGTTTCTAAAAAGCATAACGATATTACAGCTTTCATTGATTTATTTCAAATTTAAACATTGCTTCTAGCCCTGTAAGGTGTAAAAAAAGAAAAAAAGAAAAATCGAATAAAGTTGGGTCAGGAAATCGATACTGAATCGAATCGCCATGATGGGTGTGATTTACACCCCTACTGAAGAGTGTGGTTGGTTATATGACAGATGATGGATAGATTACCAAGTGAATGTGATATCATTGAAAGATTGCTCTCAGATGGGTTTAAGTATTTCACATTTGCGTTATCAGGAGTGATAGAACTTCCTACCAAGATGGCGGCAGACATTCTACCTTCACAATCCCTTACTGAGCTTTAGAGGGAAGTCGGCTCTCAGTTGGAAGGCCACACCTAAGCTCCAGTGCCCAAGAGCGGTTCGTAGACAGTAAAAAGGAAAAACAACCTTTCTGAGGACCCTTAAATGAGACTAATTCTGATTCCATTTGAGGTCATTCATACTTTCTAGAATAACAAAGTGATTTCAGATCCTTTGGGGACGTTATTTCCTGCTGGAAAGTGCATGGGTGGTGGACAACATCATTGCACATCTTTCCACATGTGTGCATATGTTCTGTTTCTGTTGGACTTCCTGACCTCAGTCACATTCCTGTTCTTTCTTTACTGTCTGTGTTCTGGTGTTTTTAAAAGATGTGGAGCACTTTAAGTGGAAACTTAAACCCTGACATGTTTTATTTTACTGTGCTGTAACATATTGTCTCAATTAAAAGCATTAAATTTCTTCACGCCGCATTTGAAACTGAGATTCAAACACGGAGGTTTAATTTGAGGGGTTTCCCTAAAGCATTGAGATTGTCGATGCTCTGGTTTGATGTTGTGGTTTTAACACCGTTGTGTTCTTTACTCTTCCTGCAGACAAACGTTCCTCAAACCAGTCCAGCCCGAAGTGCGTCTCCTCGTCCTCTTCCTCCTCAGAGGTGGAGCCAAACTCCTGCTCCTCCTCATCCTCCATCCTCCCTGTCAGCCAGATGATTGACAAGGTGAAAGATTACTGCTCCACACGCACCGACAACTTCTACAAGAACATCATCATGTCCGACAGTTTCACCAACTGCACTCGGCTCTAGAGCTGCACCATCACAACCAGGACGACCTTTTCTTGTCCCGTTGCAGCTTTTGTAAATATTACAGACGCTTTTTTCAACCTTGGATGTGCGTACATCTGGAACGTCTTCAAGCTTTAAAGATTTCTTTGTCACCGACACCCAAAAAGAGCTTTAAAATCTTTGCAAATCTGAAACAGTACATCTTCTGGAACAGTTGTTTTTCCACCCTGGAGATTGGCTCAAGCTTTGCGTCATCATCTAATGCACCTAGAACCTTAAGGGAAAAATTTTATTTTATTCTTTACTTCTGTGTTTGATGTATTTCTTTGTTAGTATTAGTTGATGTAGAAGAAGTTTAAAATAAATTTAGTTTAATAAAAACCAGATCAGTGGAATTAAGAACTCGTCTGCAAGGTTTCTATAAAACAAAAGTGAAACAGAATAATTTTTTATTTTATTTAAAGGAACTCAAAGAATCAGCTTTATTGCAATGAATGTTTAAATCATGAAAAAAACATTATTTGAGCAAAGAAAATACCAGACAAAGATAATCTAAGTAAATACAGAAGATAATGTGATTTAATATATTAAGACCAAAAGCCTTGAACACAAAGTAAATATTAATCACCCCTTCATTAGATGAATTAAATGTGATCAAGCACATTATTAAAAAGCCAAGCTTAGCTTTACAAGGAATACCCAGGGAAACCACAGAAAAGAGGGAGAGGTGGTCTTCAAAAAGAGAAAATAGCGTTAAAACTTCCCTGGAGAGCCGTTCATCAGCAATTCCTCCAGGAGGACCCAGAAGAGCTCAACAGCGTCCAATGGGCTGCAGCGCCCCGGATAGGGTTCATTAGTCCAAAATAGGGGTGGAACGGTTCACAAAATGCACGGTTCGGTTCGGTATATGTTGATTGTTAGCATGACATGTTGGTCGTGTTGCTATTAGCATAAACAAAACGTGCTGCACAATGCTTGCACACTGTTTTTATCCACAACTTTCTTTCCGCCGTCATCATAGATCACTCTAAATGCAAAGTGGTCCCATACAGCAGACCTATAAAGTGCTGCTGGCGCTGTCTTCCACTCCCCGCTTCTTTCCCGCCGCCATTCAGACACAATTCTCCACAACAACTGATTTTTCCTGCTACACCCGGCTACGCGCTGCTTTGCTTCTTCTTCTTCTTGTTTACTACTGGTGGAAAGTTGGCTTTTGGTGGCAGTACCGCCACCTTCTGCTCTGGAGTGTAAACGCCAGCGCTTTATGAGAAAAAGCTGCGCATGAACCGAACGCAACACACGCGAATCGAACGGTTCGGACGGGTTTTCATGAACCGTTCCATCCCTAGTCGAAAACAAGAACAAGATACTGAGAGCTAATGTGGATTTTTAGTGTAAACCACATTTCATGAGTAGAAGGAAATACCTGGAATTGGTGGTGGTGTCTTGGTCTGAGGACGCGTTGCCGCTTATGGCGCAGTCACACCTTGAGTGTTTAGCCAGCGTATGCCGACGTACAAAAAAATGTATCAAAAACGCTGGCATACGTTGGATAAGTTAGGAGTAAGTTTTGTATAAGTTATGAGCATGCTGCCAAATACGGCAAGTACATCTCGCCCACGGCCACGACCAACAAGTGTCCTAGCAGACAAGAATCTGCTGCAACTGCAAACCTTCTTTCTTTCCTTCTCTTTCCTTTTTTTTATTTTTGGGCGGGCAGGAAACAGCAGCTAGCTTAATACCGCTACTGCGAAGCTCCGGGCGCATTGCTGCCCCCCTCAGGACACTGGCTTGTGACATTTCATGCTGCTGTGCGTTATTCAAAAGTTAGCCTGCTGTTGGACATAAGTTCTGGACTCGTTATGAATACGCTATATATACGGCCCAAATTGGAAAAAATACATCGAAAGTACAGCGTATGCTAGCATTTTAAAAGATCCTGGGGCGTCAGGCATACGCTGGATGAATTGGCAAAGTGTGGACCTGAAGGACCAGATTAAACCAGGAATTCTACTCTAAACAACCCGATCATGTTGGAAAGGAAGAACCTGAAACAGGTCATTCTTGCTGGAAAAGCCTCTAATGTGTCTCTAATAAAACCAAACACCAAAATCACCTAAAGGCAGATGGACTGTAGCGCTAAAATATTTCCTTCAGTTCTATAGTGCAGTGACATCTTACAGGGGGTAACGCTACTCCTAGTGGTCCACGAGTACATTGCAAGGGGTACATTTTGTTTATGTAGTAAAATAAAATAGGGCTGGGATCGGTTTAACTTTGTGAGGACTCAATTGAAAAATTAAACAAGTTTTAATCCACCAAAAAGTGAGCTTTTCTTATATGTTTGAGTTATATGTTTCAGCCTGAGATCAGCTGATTCTTCACACCTGAGGTATCGGAGCTCATCAAAGCAGCTCAAGTGTCTTTATGAAAACAAAGTTAAATTAAATCAGTCAGTCTGATTATAATTTTTGTTCTCTATTTGTTCCCAATTCATGAAGTTTAAATATAATTATAAGGGAGTTAAACAGAGGTTCAGTTTTTTAAATACAGGTTTATAATAGGATTTTATTTTGTATTTATTTTTATTCCTGTCCCTATCAAATTCCTTACTAACTTCCTGGCAACATAATTGTGTTGTTTTTTTATTTGAGATGGAAATCATAAAAGGCGTCAGAACCAAATGCTCATATTAAAAGATTAAGTTAAATAATTTGTATAGTTAGTTACCTTCCAATTTTGGACAATCATCAATTATTTTGGAGGGAAACTCACGGTAAGACGAAATGCCCAAAGGAGTACACAAGTCAAAAAAGTTGGGTAAACACTGCTATAGAGTATTGACTTGTCATAAAATATTAGTTGTTTGTTTCCTTCCAAAGCAAAAGAGATACTCTTGCGATGCTGCATCTTCATGTCTGGGTGTACTTCGCTTTTTTTATGATATGATGCCAATTTTTTCAATTTGGATTTCCTTAACAAGTCCTAAACGGTCTGGGACTTTTTAGAAAGACATCACAACACCAGCAGTTGCTGTCACTGTGCAGATTAGAAGCCAAAAGAGCCTGTTAGTCTTAACTTGGAGCATAAACGATTGTGTCCCTCACATTAGAGCTGATCAAAGAAAGTGGGCAGGTGTTTACTTATGGAGGATAAAAAGTGCCAAAATTAAATAAATAAATACAGCATTAAATAAATAATTAAATGTGTCAATAATTAATTAAATGTGGAATTAAATAAATAAATGTGTCATTCATTAATTAAAACCATGTCACTAATATAAAGTGCCACAATTAAATAAATAAATACAGCGATAAACAATTAATTAAATGTGTAATTCATTAAATAAATAAGAGATTAAATATATAAATGTGTCATTAATTTAATGAAAACACGTCTGTCATTTTATTTAAATAAATAATTTAGAGGTGTGCATTTAATTATTTCATGGGCAATGTACTAGGTGCATGAGTCGAGTGCTATCAAACTCACTTACATCAAAATCTGTCAAAGTCACCCATCAAAGCTGGGGTTAACGCGAATCGAGTCTCTGTAATCGATTTGCCGTCACTTTCAATGTGCAGGAGTGACCAATCAGGTGTTAGATAACCGCCCCCTAACTTTGATGGGTGAGTTTGACAGATTCTTTTAATGGTTTCGATGCACTACTGTATAAATATTTAAATGCACACTGAAATAATTATATATATTTTTTTAATAAAATGAAGACGTATTTTTATTAAATTAATGACAAGAATTTATATATTTAATTCCTTATTTATTTAATGAATTACACATTTAATAATTGTTTATTGCTGTGCCACTATTTAATTTTGGCACTTTTTATCCTCCATATTTATTGGGCAGTGCGGTTAGGTAGGTGCTTCCTGCAGGGGGGGGGTAATAAATGCTCGATGTGGACTGGTCATAGCCTCTCATTTTTCAGAGTACGGAGGGGCTACCGCTCAGAGAGCAGAACTTATGAGGATTACTCAGACATGCATGAATCAAGCAAAAAAAACCTCTGCGCCCATTTCTGCTGAAGAGAAAGTTATAGTGAAAAGCTCCAAACTATTGATTCAAATGATGTAGGTCCTTTAATGAGTTAGTTTTTAGGTTTTTGTAGCGGAAATAAAGTTTTCATTATTTACTCAGGTGATCTTTGTCTGATTTTAATAATTTTGATGGTCTGAAACATTCAGATGTGATGAAAAAGCATAAAAAACATTTTATAGAGGGAAGTCTTCACTTTATTTGTTGTAAATAAATCATCAGACAATGATAATTTCTCCAATATTTTGTCATCAGATCTTCATACAGCTGTGAGCTTCTAGTTTCAACAATCTGAAGGGTGGGGTGGGGTGGGGGAGGGTCCAGGAGGTCACTGGGGATGGAAAAGTCTGGTCACTTTCAGAATAAAAACAGAATTAAGTATGAAATTATAGCATACTGTTCAATAAATGATTTATTTGAATTTGGCATGTTTGTCAAAGAACACTACTGCCACCTACTGGTTAGTGACGCCACGGTGCGGTATCGCTGTTGATCAAGTCCCAGTGCTGTATCTGGTGTTTGTCACAACGCTATTATCCAAGTCATCTTGAAAACATTCTTCTTCCAAATGTTGGCTACATATTACGGGTTTTTTCTCTGGCCAGAAGTTCGATGGCAAATCCTCCCTCTTCAAGTTGGCGATCCAACAACCAACCCGTCCGTGGAGGATCAGGAATCAGAAAGGTGGAATAACTCTTTTTTTTTCACTTTTACCCGATGTATTCCAGCATCCAGCTGCCATGCACGTGGGCATTGTCAGTTTCACTATAGCTCTGGTGAATTTCAATGGTGAAGTCCTCTGAAAATCTTCAATAATTGTTGTTGATTGCAGATGTGTCTAGTAGCTCCCATTGATTTAGCTTGTAAATGGGGAGAATGGCGCTAGGCTTACCGCACTGTGACGTCACTGCTGGAAGATGGCAGGAGGGAGGGGGGTTACTATATTTGGGCAAAATGGCCGCTCCCAGACTCTGTGATCACGATGAAATATATTCTTTTTACTTTTTTACTGAATAATTCTAAATTAATTAAATCACCGCAAACATATTAGTTTTAGGTATATAAATAATGGTTATTTCTTGCTGACCAGACTTTTCCTTTAACAATAATCCCATTTTCAACATGGAGGATACACTGATGTAATTTAGATGAGACTCTAGTTTGAAAATTAGTTCTCACCAGTGTTGCCAACTCATTTATTTAGCGACTTTTCAGACCCCTCCAGCGACTCTTTTTCAAAAAAGCGACAAATCTAGCGACTTTCCTGGCGTCTGCTGTGGTGCACCTCCCCGTCCCAACCCCGTTCTCCCGCTTCCGCAGGAGTCCCTCTGAGCGCTGCAGTCAGAGCCACAGCGTGTTTACCCTCAGCTTCCAGACTGCAAATGAACCGCTCGCATGTGGCGGGATTGACAGCGCAGGTTGATCACGCTGAAGTCAGCTCCCTCAGTTGCTGAATCTGCCATAGAGAGCCTTGACCAATATGACGAGGACCCACTGGTTCTGTGAGCAATCAAGCACAGCCTGTATGTGTGGAGGGATATCTTATTAGTTAAAAAAAATAAAAATAATTACCATTATTTGCTCACATTGTCATTGATTCTTTTTGTAGCCTTTTTTTGTTCCATTTAGATTAATGTAATGTAAAATAATGTCTGGTTCAAAATGTTGATGTTTTACCATGATTTTTAAGCTCCTTAGTGGACCACAAGGGGAAAAGAAAAAGTATATATTATGCAAATTAGGCAATGACGTCATTCAGCGACTTCTAGCGACTTACAGCACAGCCAATGGCTACTTTCCTTACAGAGGAGTTGGCAACACTGGTTCTCACCCTTTAGTTTGTTCTGCCTGTTCACCTGTTTGCACTTAAATGTTCCCCATAGACAATAAAGATTAAAAGAATTTAAGTGATGGAAACGATTCAAAAGTAACATTAAACCAGCTTAAGAAATCTATTTCCTGTTCTGAATAGAATGAAAATCTGCTGTTTCCTGTTTGCTAGAGAGCTACATGGTTAATGTCAATTAATGTTATTTTTGGGGGGATGCTGGCGATAAGACGCCTCCTGGATATCATGATGAACCTGGTGATATAACAGTATAGTTCAAACACAGCTGCAAAAAGCGTCACCAGTTAAACTCAGTTAGAGGAACAAGTGAGGGATGATTGCCATATCTTCAATAATCTGTTTATACACAATTAAACACGTAGAATAAGCTATTATAGCGAAACCTTCCCTGTCGTCTCACTACTTTCCACCTCCAGCTTGCAGCCCCATGATGGAACATATGTTATCGTCACACACTGCAAACACCGATCTAGATTTTCCTAAATTAAATGTATTTGCCTTTCCTCTGAGTGGATAAATCAGAGAATCTGCCAACTGAATTAGTAATTTTGCCCTTTTATTCAGACAAATGGATCTGATACACTTGAATTTAGATAATGATGCTGTGTTTTTGTTTTTCCACATTCCAAACATAAATCATCTTATTCCATGGTGAGTTTTCTTAAGAAATCGTGGGAAATACACTGCAAAAACGATCTAGAATAAAGGCAATATTTCTTCAATTAGGTGTAATTTGAGTGGATAAATAAGATGATCTGCCAATTGATTTAGTATTTTTACTCTATAAATAGTATAATTAGATAATATATACTCGTAATAAGGCAATCGAATTGTTGTTTTTGCTTATTTTATATGTTAATTGTCTTGTTTCATTGGCAAAGTCTCTCATCTCCTCTATTTAAGGACTTATTTAAAGAGAAATTGAACCAATTATATTTGAATCTTTGCAGAAGAACACAAACAAACCTGTTGTTGAGTCAGATTGAAAGCCGCCGGGACCACAGGAATGAATCTGGACTAAAAACTGCCCACTTGTTCATGTCCAAGTCTCTGCAGGACGACGGGTTGTTTGGTTTGGAGATGTCAAAGACGCTGATGCGATCCTACTGTATCATATAACCACCAGACTCTGTTGACGGTGTTGCCTTTTTTATACTGTGATGTTTGTTTGTGGAGCCAAATCCTCTGTGAATAGTGATCTCTCTGTTAGATGTGCTTCATTCTATAGATCCCAGGATGCATGAATGCTGCATGTGAAACCAGACTGTTGCAAAGCGCCGTGTGCAGAGATCATTGAGAGGATGGGGGAAAAAAAACAGCTGATATTTTAGGAAACTGATCTGTGTTCTGATTCTTTAATGCCAACTTCTCTACTTGCAGCTTTTTTTGGTTGAAGAATAAATAAACATACTTTATTGTTATATAAGCAGACTTTTTTATTTTATTTAATGCTGCTTCATCCTACAGCAAAGTTTGTGAATATAAAACACATGAATACATTAAATTGAAGCCATTGTGGAGGATTTTTGAGAATTTTTGAAAAGACCCGCCCTCTCCATTTTAGAGAAACGTGCACATGCACAACCCTGTACCCGCTTCCGAGAGGGAACGCCTATTAAACATGTGCAAGAACGTGCACAACCTTTTTCTCCTTTTGCACGCTCCGTTTAAAAGTTGCCATTCTCATAGCTCATACAAGCTTACTGTGTCTGAACGTCCGCCCTAACCTCTAAATCCCTCAATCGCTATATAGAGTGGTGACTATATAGTGTACTTTATAGTGAACTAAGTTACCGTTGGGACAAATGATCACTGCTTTTTGCTTCCTCGTTGGTCACGCCGCGAATCCCTCCTCTACCACGCGGTGCCTGCAACATCTTTGTTATTAGTCGCTGCTGTATTGTGTGGTGCACAGCGGGCCACTTGTTAACCTTGACTCCTGCCAGATGGATTTGTTCAAAGATAATCCATCTGGAAACCTTCCCGCTGAAGTAATTTTTGGGAAGGCTAAAACATTGTTAGCCGGATTGGCTAAGTGCCGCATAGACGGCCAAATAAACCAATCAGATCAACGTAAGCATATGATCTACTTAACAGGAGCGACAACAAAACTAAGAGGAGCCAATTGATAGATCAAACTCTTCTCGAAAACTAGTCGGGAGAAGAGCAAAAACATCTTTCCTCTGAGAAAAGCCTCCAGAGCAGATTTTTGCTCTTCTTTCAGTGAAGAAATCCGATTTGTAATTCGATAAAAACTTCTGCTCGAGCAGCCACAACGCTTAATGCTAGTTTTCATCGCTGAAGCCGCCATGTTCTTAGACTGAACTGTCGCGCAAAGGCTTGCTAAGGCCACACCTCAACCCGCCTCAAAGCCAACGCTGATTGGACGCTCGCTTGGTGAACGGCTCCAAATTTCTTTAACGGAGAGTCTCCAGACTGGATCTGCGAAGGAAAGTGAGAAAGCTCGCGAGATCAGGATGGAGTCGCACGAGGCTAGGCCACTTGTAACAGCAAATCCCATAATGCTTTGCAAGTAGGGCTTTCTGCACAAAGCATTCTGGTATATATTTGCCTCTTTGGAAGCCTTTTTTTGCTTCTCCTACACTTCTTGGACTTTTTCTCTCTTACGCACCCTCGGCTATTTTCAACAGACCGCTGTGAGAAAGGTGAGCTTCAATGACCGTCTGAAACTGTAGCTCACCCCAGAGATATATACACCTGAAAGTGGGCATGAGTAGAAAAAATTTTTTTAAGCCTTACGGAAACATATCAACAGAATGACTGACAATTACTAGAAAAAACACTTATTTAGATGATCCATTCAAAAAATAAAAGATTGGCTCTATATAACTTTAAAGCGAACTAGATCAAACAGCTGATTTAGGGATTTTTTGTTTCCCCAATAATCTGCCACACGTATTTTAATCTGCATGTTTAGAAAGAGAAAAGTTTTTAGGTAAATAGAATATTATGAATGAAAAAAATCTGCTGCTTTTCACATTGCTGCACATCTAAAAAAATGTCTCATGTCTTTAAAGCTGAAGGACTGAATAAACTAAACCAGTGTGAGGGGAAGGAGCCAGTTTTGTCTCATGCTCCAGTTTAAATGTTGACCACAGTCTCTAAAGACAACATAGGGTCTGAATTACTGGCAGTTCAGTCACCCATCTTAGTGGTGGAGTGATTCAGAAAGAACATCCTGATTGCTCCAGATCCTCCGCAGGCCTTCCTCCAGGCACTTATCTGGTGTTTCTCACTGGATCCAGCTTAGAAAACCAAAAACATTGTTTCTAAAATGAATCTTAGGATTATTAAATCTGCTTCTTCGCTGTTTTACAGAATACCCTTTTAAATATATAAATTCAAATATAAGCAATCTGTGAGAAAATGATTTGAATTTGCCTAAATTTTGAAATAAACAATCAGCGAAACTGTAACTTTATGACTGATTAGAGGTTAAACAGCTGTTTTAGGGAACATATTTAATTACTTAGACTTTTAATCAGGAATCTGGTTCATGCATTAAAGAAACCAGAGATTAAAGTCATGCTGAATCACTGGTAACTACTAATTTTAAAGGATGTGGATCCACAGCTCAACTGTTTTTATCAGACAGGAATCAAGAAGAAAAGTTACCCTAAAACAATTAGATTCTGTTAAAACTACTGGGATGCATTTTTTATTTCAGTTTGGCTAAAACAATTAATCATAGTGGATATAAGCAGGAAATAATACTGGATAAACTTTACATGTTGGGATAAAGAACTCTGAAGTTCGTAGTGAAATCTTAAAGAAATCGTTGGACTGTTACTCTAATTGTATAAAGTCGATGACTGGTAATTAATGAAAAGTTTGGTCATATTTAGAATTTAAACTCCTGGAAAGTATATTTAAGTATGAAATTATTAAATACTGCTCCATAAATTATTACTGTTTTCAATTCAGGAGTAATTTTCATGTGAATGTGCTTTTACTGAGGCATCCATATGTTTGTCAAAGAACACTACTGCCACCTATACTGGTTAGTGACGCCACTAAAAGCGGTATCGGCTAAGTTGATCAAGTCCCAGTGCTGTATCTGGTGTTTGTCACAACGTGGCTATTATCCAAGTCATCTTGAAAACATTCTTCTTCCAAATGTTGGCCACATATTATGGGTTTTTTCTCCAGAAGTTCGGATGGCAAATCCTCCCTCTTCTCTGTTGGCCATTTATCCAACCCACCAACCCGTCCCCGTGGAGGATCAGGAATCAGGAAAGGTGGAATACCTCTTTTTTCCACTTTTACCGGCGCGTATTCTCCAGCATCCAGCTGCTATGCACGTGGGCATTGCCAGTTTCACTATAGCTCTGTGAATTTCAATGGTGAAGTCCTTCAATAATAATTGATTTTTGATTTAGCTTGTAAAGGGACAATGGCGCTAGGCTTACCGCTTAATCGCGGACGCTACCAAGCAGCGAGCGCAGGAGGGAGGGGTTACTATAGCCGGGCAAAATGGCCGCCCTGAATAATTAAATGCACACTGAATTATATGTATATTTTTTTCTTTTACTGATTAACATCAAATTCATTAAACCACCACAATCGCATTCATTTTAGTTATAGATAATGATCCATTGATTATTCCTTGCTGACTGAACTTTCGCTTAAATGCTAATTCAGTCTGATCAAATCCAGCTTTCTGTAACCTGTTTAACTGGTCCCTCTGCTTTTAAGTAGTCAGTTCAAAAACCATTTTATTTTCATAGAAAAAAAAACTTACCTGATCCTAAAGGAAAATTTCAAATTGAAGTAACTCTTTGGGTGTTTTCTAACCTCTTGTCGATGATAATAGCTGTAGATGTCCCTCCTGAAAACCTCTGATTGAAAAACTTTAACCTACCTTGTTTGTTCACGTTCAGGATTAGAAGGCTGTTTCCACACAATGCCAGAAAGTTGTTCGTTCACCAGCTCCCTGTATTCAGCTTCCCGTGCATTTCTGATGCAGATTCATTTGACTGTTTTTGCAAAACATTAATTCTTAGACTGGAAGTTAAAAGCGTTCAGAGTTAAAAAACAGAAAAATATAATAAAAAAAACAGGAAGTGTTTTCTCCTTTCAATTTCACAGCAGTATTAGAGGATATTGTCCTTAAAAATTTTTATATCCAGGAATTTACAAAATGACAGAGATCCTCCAATATGCTGCCACCTGCCAGCACTGCTGAGCTAAAACCATCTTTTACAGAAAAATCACATTATTTAAAAAATAAAAAACCTTCTCATTTTCAGAAATTGTGTTAAAATGTTTTCTCTAATGGGCACTAAAATAGTCATGAATTCAGACTCACCATATAAATAGATTTCTTATTTTAGTCGATTAATCAACTTGAATTTGGACATGAATGATTTGCTTCTTTGATGCTTTTAAAGCATTTCTGTAGATTTATTTAATGCCCTGTCTGTCTCTCCTGGTTAACCACACAATCGCATTTGGACCTTGATCTACTGTTTATGGCAAGAAGGGCTCGGATGGTTGGACCAGCAGAGTTCACCTCAGCATGTGGTCAAAGAAGCACGGATTTGACCGACCATCAGGCAAAGATCCACATGTCTTTTTTCTTTTTCCCTCATGGTAAAGCAATTTTGTCAGTCAGACCACAAAAATAAAATCCACATCGCCTGAGTTTGACCTCAGGGGAGAAAAGACGCTATATTGATAACCAGAAGTGGATACACCATAAATACTCTTCACCTATGTTTCTAAAATATCACCCATCTATATTTAAATACACTGTAATTAAATATTGTTGGACTTTGTTTTTTTTACATGTTGTTTAAATGTGTTATCAGCACTGTGTATCTGATCTTAAGCTTGAACCGGGTTGCTAATCCTATTTCCACTACCCTTTTGAAACCGTGCCGAGATCGCTCCAAGCTCAATAACCGAGATAACTGAGTATAAATGACACGCAAAACTGAACCAGAGTGCGCTAGACACAACCGAACAAAGATAACATGGTACTAGTTCATTGGCTCTAGTGCACTGCTATGAGCATGTCCGGCAAACCATTTTTATCATGAAACATTTTTATCTGCGGTTTTGTTGTTTCTTTCTTAAGGTTATGCACTATGAACCATAATGTTAACACAAAAGGAAAACATTCATTCCATCATCTCGATACGCTTGTCCCAATTGGGGTCACAAGCTGTCAATAATGGGTGAGAGGCGGGTCCATCCTGGACAGGTTCCAGTCCATCGCAGGGCAACACAGAGACAAACAGGACAAACAACCATTCACGCACACACACTCACACCTAAGGGGACTTTTAAAAATGCTAACTAACCTAACAGTCATGTTTTTGACTGTTGACTGAGTACCCAGAGAGAACCCACACATGCTCAGGAGAACATGCAAACTCCATGCAGAAAGACCCCGGGCCGGGAATCAAACCCGGAACCTTCTTCCTGCAAGGCAGGAAAACATAAAACTCAAAAAGAGAGATGTTTAAAGCCGAAAAAATTAGCTCCCCGGAAGTAGTGTAGGATCCCATTTCCGGCACAGATCGGGCACAGGCGAGTGATCAAACAGAAAGGATTTTAATGCATTTATTTTCTGAGAAAATTGGGTAGTGACAGGTTTCCCCAATCCTTTTCCCTGTTTTTCGATGTATCTGGTTTTGCTTTCTTTAATTTCCCTTTGTTGTTTTCCTGGGATGATAAAACCATTTCTTGTGCTGCTAGATATTCATGGTCCTGCATTTTGCTCCAGTCGTGCAGACTTTCAGTCGATCCGTTAGCGTCTCTAAATGATCGCACTGAACAACCGTTGTAGTTCTGTGCATTGGAACTATTTTATCCCTCGCTGGCCTCTGTTTATTCAAATGGCAGACTGTCATTAGCCTCGTGAGACCATCCTGATCTCGCCGAAGCCAAGGTTTCACTCTAATCGCCCGGGAGACCCTCCGCGCCAGGTAAATTTGGAGCCGCTCACCAAACGAACGCCCAATCAGCGCTGGCTTTGAGGGCGGTTGAGGTGTGAAATGCAAACGGTGCTACAGTTCAGCCCGAAGAACATGGCGGGCCTTCAGCCGCATGAAACCAGCGCTAGCGCGGCTATCGAGCAAAGTTTTATCGAATTACAGAGTATTTTTCACTGAAAGAAGAAAACACTGCTCTGGAGTGCTTTTCTCAGAGGAAAAATATGTTTTTGTTTTTCTCCGACTGGTTTCAGCAAGAGTTACCCTGGCTTGTAAGCTGTGTTTTCGCTGCCGCCTGTTAGTAATGGCCATATACTTAGTTGATCCATTGGTTTATTTGGCCCGCTTCATCACCTCAACATAGGCCAAATCAGCTAACTTCAGTATTTTCGCCTTCCCAAAATTCATTTCAAAGGAAAATTTTCAGATGGATATGCTGAGCAAATCCAGCTGGCGGAGTCAGGTTAGGACTGTCATGGGGCTTGGCAAACAGGTAACCAACCTCACCTATAAACTAGTATAAAATTCTTCAATTAGGAAAATGTGATTATTAGTGAAGATAAAAATAAACCAATAATAATACATGCAGTAATCAAAATTGTGCACAGTATCCTTTTTAAAAGACGTTATCATGGGAAAAGCCAATCATATGTATTTTCAACTCATACTTGTGAAAGGTATTTATTACCATCAGGTCTTTTTCATACTATCGCTCCTCTCTGCCACATTCAAAAAGGCGGAGATGCCGCCATTCAAGCCATTGCCCAAAGAGGAGTCTACATATTCATGTTTATGGTTAAACATTTAAACATAGCAAAAAATCAGCAACAATATTATTTAAATGTCAAACAATTAGCAAAAACAGAATAAAAATGATCTGATAAATTGATTCTGCACCTTTATGGGAAAACTGTAACAAACTACTGCTGATATTTTTCCATCTTGCTTTTAAAGAGCAAAACATGCCTGCAAATCTCACATTCAAACTACGACAGCCAGCTTCCTGCTGAGAGCTTTCCCCTCTTTACCATCAGTAATAACTCTTTCCCTTACTGTCGAGCTTCGATGAGGAGGCCGTACTCCCATGCTGCTAAAAGCAATGACTCAGGAGTCAAAAACAGATCCCCAGCCTTCGCTAACCTCCTCCTTCTCCTCTCTACCTCGTGTTCACCTCTCCGTTAACTCAGCGCTGGGATTCATCAAACATGCGGTCGGGTCACAAATGCGAAAAATGTGAGAACCCTGTCACTGCTCCGTGTGCCAGGAGTCAGAGGAGCGAAAACAACGAGAGCCCCCAAGAACATTTATCATACGGCGTATGGAGATGAGGAGGTTGACACATACTCAGAGAGCACAAACTCAGGAATGCTCAGGTTTCATTGGTTTCGCTCTCTTGACTGCTGAGCGGGATTCTAGAGCCACAGAATGTAGATTAAAGTGTGTGGTTTGGACCTGGTGAGTGGGCTTGTTTTTATGGTCAGAGGAGGATTTTCAGCACGTTCTGGAAAACCGTCTCTAAGATATGCAGCCCCTTAAGTCGAAATGTATTAAACGCCATAAATCCTTATGATTTTAAGATGGTAGATTAATAACTTGCAGGTAGAAATGGAAGTTTTTTTTTGTTGCATCAGGTTAAAATGTCTGTCACCCACTTTGCAATAATCTGAAATGCTTCAGATTCTGCATACTTTACAAAAAAACATCCATCTGTCTTACATTTAGGCATCGAGGATTACTGTGACCTGCCTGACTCGGATCCGCTCTGTCTTGTTGTTTTCTACTTTGGGAAAACAGTGAAAAATGTGTTTTGGTAGTAAAACTAGATGTCTATAAAACCTGTGGACCTTCCAGCGCTTCAAATCAAGTCCAGAAATGGCTTTATGTTTATTGTCCGCTATGGGAAGCTGGTCTGCAGTGAATTCACACATTAAGCAACTCTAACAACAAAAAAAAGATTAATACTGAAGAGGCAGATTTTGATCGGTTAACATCAGAGGTGTCAAAAGTATTCATGTTTATTATTCCAGTAGAAGTATAAATCCTACTGTTTAGAAACACTTTTGTAGAAGTTGGAGGATCAACCTAAGCTTTTTAATAAAGTAAAAGTGTAAAAGAGACATTTTTAAAGTGACTTAAAGTATAAAATGAAAATTAACGCAGGAAAAATGAATATCCTATATCGTCTAATAGTGGGGAAACTATTGGGGTGTTTCAGCGGCTGAGCAAAATAAAATCTAAAATTTAAAATAGAATCTACAGGAAACACACGCCTCAGAAAATACACACCATTAGGATTTGAAGTTATAATACTAATCAGAACAGAAAAACAGAAAAGTTCTAAAAACACAGAGGGGCAAAAAGGGCACTGTTGTTAAAAAAAAAGGAAAAAGAAAGCTTATCAAAGCTTAGCAGAGCTAACCAAGGTTCTTCCTGTAAAACGGGGATGAAGGCAGGAGGAGGATGAGGAGGAGGATGAGGTTGACCAGACGTCAGGCCTCGTAAACCCGTACATGCCGTCTATATAATGTGCGGTCGGAAGGAAGGGGAGACAGGAGGCAGGGCTGGGTTTCACACCGACGAACAGAGGTTAAGGTTAGAATAGAAACACCTTTATTGTCCCACAGTGAGGAAACTCAGGGAGACTCTCTAAACTGCTCTGTGACAATTGGGCCTTCTTCAGCCATTTATTTGTATATTAAACTGACATCTGTCTGCTAATAACCCATGACAGTTAAATATGATTGCATAGGATAGATGTTGCACATTCATAAAAAATATTGTTTTAAAAGCTAACTGTTCCAACTGGCCCTGTTCCTCTGATGGCTTCTCAGGGACAGCTTTTGCTCTCAATATGAGCATTATTCTAAGAAATTACAGTGTTTACAAGATTTTACTGCACTTGGACTTAGACTTGGACAACTTTTATTGTCATTTTGTGCACACAGAGTTTATACAAAACGAAAAAACATTTTTTAGAACATTTCTATTCCATGAAGTGCAGCAGTGATCAAATGTAAACAGTGTGGGAGAAAAGACATGGTGTAAAAGTGCATTGATATGGAGGTTCTGAGCAGTAATATACATTTTTTTGGGTTGTTTTAATCAGTGTGATGCAGAGTCTGTGGCATGATTTAGAGTTTTCTCAACAGTACAGCAGTCTGATGGCGGTGGGGATGAAACTGTTGCAGAATCTGCTGGACCTGCATTGAATTCTGCGAATCCTCTTCCCAGATGGAAGCAGGGAGAACAGTCCATGGTGGGGGGTGAGGGGTCACTGATGATGTCATTGATGATTGCTGGGATGAAATGTCTTTTATGGAGGGAAGATTCCAAAAACATTAAAAAACAATCCACTAGACTTTGTTTCCAAGTTTGGAGACGTTTCGCTTCCAATTCAGGAAGCTTTTTCAATTCAAGATGTCAGAATTAGTGTTTTATTTACTAGCCCAAAAACTTGTTTTGGCTTAGAAAACATGCTAATTGAACCAGGAGAATGAGTCCGCCAATTAGGGGGTTCTTTGTAAGCCTGCAATACCCAACACTGGTCTATAACTGAGAACAAGGGGGTCATGAGGGGCATTGTTGGCCTGGCTGACCAGGCGAGATGTTTTTGACCCATGCATGTGGATGAGGGTTGAATTGATAGCGGGAAGAATTCAACTCTATCGCTGTGTTCTAGGTTATTAAAAGTTGAAACCTGAGTCCACCTTGGTTTTTCTTTCCTAACATAGATGGCTTCCTTCATACCCTTTTAAAACCACCTGTCTTCTTTGTCCAAAATGTGAACATTATGGTCCTCAAAAGAATGTCCTTTGTCCATAAGGTGTAGATGTACTGCAGAGTCTTGTCCAGAAGAGGTTGCTCTTCTGTGTTGGGCCATGCATCTGTAATTCCTGACTTCGCCAGCTGGATTTGCTCCGCATATCCATCTGGAAACCTTCCGTTAGAAGTAATTTTGGGAAGGGGCGAAAATATTGGTTAGCTGATTGGCCTATGTTGGTGATAGACGGGCCAAATAAACCAATCAGATCAACTAAGCATATGACGTACTAACAGAGCGACGACGATTAAAACACAACCACAAGCCAGGCTACTCTTGCCTGAAACCAGTCGGGAGAGTAGAGTTAAAAACACCTTTCCTCTGAGAAAAGCCTCCAGTGAAGAAATACTCTGTAATTCGATAAAACTTGCTCGACAGCCATGCTAGCGCTTAGTTTCATCGCTGAAGCCGCCATGTTCTTTAGATCTGAACTGTCGCTTCGCTATACGTTCACCTCAACCTCAACGCCTTCAAAGCCAACGCTGATTGGACGCTCGCTTGGTGAACGGCTACAAATGTTCTTTAGCGGAGAGTCTCCAGACTGATTTGCGAGTGAAACCTTGAAAGCTCGCGAGATCAGGATGGTCTCACGAGGCTAATACATCTGTGGAGAGGTTGTTGTTTTCTCCAATATAGAAATCAGAGCATTCCTCACTGCATTGAACTGCAGACACTTTGCTCATATGTGGTCTGGGGGTTTTGTCCTTAGTATGCACTAGTCTCTGTTTCTGCGAAACATCTTCAAATTTGGAAACAAAGTCCAGTGGATTGTTTTTTACTTTTTTGTAATAAATATATACTGGATGATTGAGAATCTTCACGAACATATGGAAGGAACAGGAGCCCTGATGATCCTCTCTGCTGTTCTCACCTTCTTCCAGTCTGAGGCGCTGCAGCCTCCACAGCACACAGTGAGACAGCAGGTCAGAACGCTCCCTATGGTGCTTCTCTAGAAGGTGGGGAGGATGGGTGGGGGCAGCTGGGCCCTCCTCATCCTCCATATTTCCTGCTGAGGATGAGGAGTTAACTGGAAATTTTGACTCTCTGAAAAGTCATCATAGTCAGACATCAGGAATTTAGGAAACAAAAATTTTTAAACTTGCTCGGTTACTGTTTTTAAAGATCTAAAGAGATAGAAAATGTAAAAATTTCAAGGAGCATTTAGATAATATGCTTTGCAGGATTTTTTTTTTTATTGTGTCATGGGAACTTTGGCTACTACTACAGCTTGGGATATCTCCTCACGCATCTTCCTTTTGTTTCCACACCTGTTTTTCTGACTCATGTTCTTTGTGTTTTTCAGATGTTATAAAGTCTGATCAGCCGGGGTCACACACATTGTTCACGGACTGTCAGAACGTGTTACATTGAATAAACTTATAAAGACGAGGTCGATCATTTTCCTTCCCTATCATCATTGTTTATGACAACCTTTTAGGGCTTAGGCTTTCTTAATACATTCAAACCTTCGTATTGTAACCTTAGTACTTTAAACTTTAGTGTTCTCTATCATTCAAACGTGGGGAGGTCAGTCAGCCCTGTCCGGAGGGAGAGAATGCGGCACGAGCAGACGGTCCTCCTTGGTTTTATCTCCTTTGATCACTCCCACCCTCTCTGTCTCTCTCTTATTTCAAACCCCTACAACTACATAATGTAAAAACTGTGTTTTCATCTGTCTTCAGACTAGCAACATCTGGCCTTCCATTCTGTCTGGCTGTGACATTGTCTTAAAGGGGCGGGGACATCGGCTGCTGGCGTCATATGTTCTCCATTTGTAGATGAGGCTCTTGGTCAATAAAAAAATTGTTTTTTTCACAGTCACAACATGCTTATCCAGGAGCAGAGAGTTCAGAAGGTCAGTGGTGCAATCTGATCTGGTAAGTTTCCTCAGTTAGATATGCTGGTGAAGCATAACTAACTGAGGAACAAGCCAAGGAAAAACCTGTCAGAACTCTCAACCTGGACCCTAACCCTAACCCTACTTAGTCAACTTAGCCCATTCCAGGGCGGTTTACCCTGACTTTGCTTCCTCCATTGAGCTAAAAATTATTTATACTTATTATATATACTTATCTTCAATTAATCATAACCTCCACCTTTATACTCACACTTATAGGCACAGCATCACCTTACCAGGACAATTAGCTACTAACCCTAACCTATGTAACCCATATATCAACCTAATTCTCATGTTTTATCTACTTCAACTTACTCAGACCACTTAGCTATCTGAGACCTTGGCTATTAGTGGAATCCATACCTAAACCTAACAACACCTGACCCCCTGCCTTAGGGCCTCCACACTTTAGCCTATCTCCCTAACCCTGACACTCTTGCCCTCTAAACCTAACTTCTTAGCTCCTTACTTCATCAACTTTACCAGATCAATTAGCTACTGGACTGCATTATTAGTGGAATCCATATACTCTAAACCTAACACCTGACCTCCTTGCCTTTGTACTACTCCTAGCCCCATCCCTAACCCCTGACACTTGCCCTAAATCTAATTTTAAGCCTTGCCCTAACCCTAAAACCTAGCCATTACTCTAAAAGCTAACCCTAATTTCCAAAGTTTAAGCAAACTGGTTTTTACAATGGATTCAGAGATACCAACAAACGTGCTTCTGGCCCGTGCAATGGTTTTGATTTTCCAACCAACTGCTCTTAGTCGTCGGACTGAGGGGGTGGGGGTCATCGTTGTCTAATGCCTAACCCTAACCCTCAGTCATCCAGGTTATAGACAATCCAAAAAAGTTAAACACAACCCACTGGACTTTGTTTCCGAGTTTGAAGACGTTTCACTTCCCATCCAGGAAGCTTCGACAATTCAAAATGTCAGAATCAGCGTTGAGTTTGGGGCTTTAAAGAGTGGACCAAAACAAAGCCTCAGTTAGAACGTTTTCGGCAGCCTGCATGGTTTGATTGAAGTGACTCTTTAAAGTGTATTAAGATGACGTGTTGAAAATTGGCACTATATAAAGGAAAAGATTTGGATTTAAAGTATTTTTCGTTTTAGGTCACGATCTGTCCAAACTTTCCCTCTGAGTATGTCTATCCTTTTTTCATTCTTTTTTTAAGAGAAAAGGCTCTTGCATACCTCAATCAAACGTCAAACTATCTGTTTTACTGGGCAGGATGGCGCGGTGCCGTACCTCTTTTAGGCCTTTTGAATTCCAGGTACAGAGAGTTCTGACAGTATTTTTTCCTTGGCTTGTTCCTTAAGTGCTGAACAGTAACAAAAATACATTTATTTCATACTGCAACGTAACTACCTTTTTTTTTTTAAGTATCTTTACTTTACTTTAGTCATTTTTTGGGGCGGTACTTATTACTTTCAATCCTGTGCATTTAAAGTTAAATATTAAACTTTCTACTCCCCCTAATTTCAGCTTATCTTTTTCAGCTAATTTTGTAATTGTTGCTGTTTTTCTTTATTAAAATATAATTTCAAATATGACAGATATTAGCTCTTAGGGACTGAATCTGGACCTTCTGTTTTAGAGATTTGCATGACGCTACACAAATCTAAGAACAGATATTATTTGTAGTTTATACATCTTTATTTGTTTTTGTTCTCCCCTTTTGGGACTTTGAGTTTTTAATTTTCAGCTATCAGTAATTCTGTTTTGTGGATCTTTGCTTAAATATAACACAAAATGGTAAATAAACCAATCTTAAGTTACTCTTTGTTGCCCCCTTGTGTCTTCGTCCTTTCCCCTAGCTCCCTTCTAGTCTCTTCCATCCACACCTGCTCCATATCAGTTGATTACTCCAGTCTTTGCTTTGTCTCCCATATATAAACTCCCTGTGCAGTTCTTCAGTGCTGGTTCCTTGTTGTTTAGTTGCTTCCTCATCTCTGGCTCCCGACGTGAGTTTGCTTTTTGGTTCTCAGTATTTTTATATTTTTGGATGTTTGCCTCAGTTACTTTATTAAACCCACAATAACTATTCTCTGTAGTGATGGGTTAATGAGGCATGTTGAAGCGTTTGGACACATTGCGAAACTGTATTAATTCTGCGTTGATGTTTCAAAGAATACTGACACCTGCTGGATCTTTAAAGACACTACAGACAACTTATTCGACTAAACTGAATTAATTAGATGACCTAGTGCAATGATATAGTTAAAGTTATTGTAGGTTATATTGTACTATTTCATCTCTAAGTTTAAATTAAAAATATCTTTGATATTTTTAGATGTATCATAATTTCAAAATTTAGGGGAAAATGTGAATGAAAATTCTTGTGGACTAGGAGTTTAAATCATATTTTTTAAACAATAAGTACAGTAAAAACAGTAAATAAACTAAGACTCAATTTGAAATGAACTTTTAATTCAGATAAGTTGAGTGATAACTGAGAGAAAAAGGATGACACAACCATAAAATTAAAATAAAAATGCAAAGGCTGAAACGTTCTCCTTCATTTTAGGCTGCTGCAAAATTCTTGATAATTTGTACCATAAACCACAAAAGATGAGACATTTTTTCAAGCAGATGCATCATATCAACAGATACATTTTTGAACGCATTTTAGTGAGTCAGTCAGTTAGAAACAACTCTTGCATTAGTCACATGACTTTCTGGAAACAACATGTGTACGGATACTGCTCTATGGGAACCACACATGCAGCGACGCATCGGGGTGGCTGGACCCATCACTACTTCTCTGCCTCCTTCATCTCTGCATTTGGGTCCTCAAGCAGACCCCCCCCACCCCCTGCATTGACATTATTAAGGCATTAGTTGTTGCCATGTGGAAAGGTTGTTCAGTAGGATGAGTCTCAAATCAGAATTAAGTACTTTAAATGCATGTACTGTTGAATACTAGTATTTTCAAAAGTAATTACCTCAGTACTTTAGCGTGAGTTGATGTTTAAATTAGTAACTTTTACTTGTATTTGTGTCAGATTTGACTATGAGTATCAATTCTTTTACTCAAGTATTACTGTTGTGTACCTCATCCACTACTGGTTAGATCTAAGATTGTTAGACTTTGCAGTGTTGAATTTGCAAACAGCGAGAGGTTTTGCTCTTAGATCTTTTTAAATTCCCGTATGTATCTGTCATGGTTTTGGTTCTGTTCTTTACTTTGCTCCTTGTTTTCTAGTTTTATTGGTTTAATTCCAGCTTTGTTGTAATTTCTAGATTTATGTTAGTTCTCATGTTTTTCTGTTGTCCTCTGTTTCCCTCTTTTGTGTGTGTGTTCCTTTCCCCTTGGCTCCCTCGTTGTCTCCTCTCACACCTGCTCCTTGTCAGCTCATGTTAGCCCTCCCTTGTCTCTGTCAGCTATATATGCTCTCCCTCTGCTCTCACTCTTTTTGGTTCTTTGTCTTTGCTGTCCTCCCATGACGTTGTCCACCTACCTCTTCTCTCCCTGGCTCCTCATGCGTTTGGTTTCCCCAGATGTCTCCTTAGCTCTGTTTACTGTAGTACTGGATTCAGACCTGAACTTCCAAAAGCATTTAAAGACAATTACAAGGTCAGCTTTCTATCACCTGAAGAACATTTCCAGGATTAAATTACTAATGTCTCTGCATGATCTGGAAAAACTAATCCATGCGTTTATTTTTAGTCGAATTGATTACTGCAACAGTGTTTTCACAGGTCTGCCTAAAAAGTGGATCAGACAGCTGCAGCTGATCCAGAACGCTGCTGCCCGCGTCCTCACTCAAGACTAAGAAAGTAGAGCACATCACCCCATTTCTAAAAGTCCTTACACTGGCTCCCTGTATCTCAGAGAATAGACTTTAAAATACTTCTGTTAGTCTATAAATCTCTGAATGGCTTAGCACCTAAATACATCACAGACTTGCTATCAGTGTATCAACCCCTCCAGATCACTCAGGTCTTCTGGCTCCAGCCTGCTCTGCATACCTAGAACCAGAACTAAACATGGAGAAGCAGCATTTAGTTCCTATGCTCCACTTATCTGGAACAAACTTCCAGAAAACTGTAAAAGTGCAGAAAGCCTGAGTTCCTTTAAATCAAGACTAAAAACACATTTGTTTAGGATTGCCTTCCACTGGTTAAACAGTTAAACTAAAACATATTTTCTTTAGTACAACTGTTTTTAATATTCTTTTTTGTTTCTGCATTTTTTATTTTATTTATTTATTTTTTCCTACTTGCTTTGATTCTGTTTTATCTTCCTGTATTTTAATCATGTAAAGCACTTTGCATTGTCTTTGTACTGATTTGTGCTATACAAATAAATTTACCTTGCCTTGCCTTACTCTTTTTGCCCCATTAAAACTCCCAGAAATCTCCTCAGCATCTCTGCCTCTGGACTTGGGTCCTCCAAACTCCGACAATATCTATGCAGTACGGTAGGTCTCTTCATTGTCTCCATCAGAAATGTTTCTGATGCAGACATGTTATTAAAAGCTGGAATTGAATCTCAGATAAAGGAGGAAAAACTTAATCTGCTGTTGAGTAAAACCTTTAAATTCCTATTGAGGGATTGTGAATTGTTTAATGCATTTGCTGCAAGTCTTTACAGCAACTGTTTTCCATTGCATTACTTTAGAGTGATGTAATGTGTACTGTATTTATGCTAATGCATTTGAATATTTGGTCCTGCGTTTGAGTTTTTAAAGGTTGGCCTTTATTTAAATCTAATTTACTGTCATTTCTTTTATTTCCCAAGCTCCATTATAACTCCAGCCTATGGTTCCTTTGGGTTTTATAAAGTGATATCAAAGAGAAGTTCTTGGATTGACCTGAGAGCTGTCTAAGATCATTGAAGATGGAGATTTTGGGGGAACTTGGGGTTTTGTGGTTGAATTTGTAGGTGGCAGTTTGGTATCCCGAGGCCAGGACATGTGTAGGTGGAGCAGAGGTGTCTGCATCCAGCCCCCAGACCGTATGATGTGGTCCCTGCAGAATGTTGTCGGCTCATGCTTGAGATGCAGAAACACTTCCTGAGCTGAAGCAAAGTGCAAAACACCGGGACTTAATTGTGAGTCGAAACATAGCAGCCAACCTGGCCAGACGACCACAGATCCATTCAGTGGCACATGTTTCTTTGCAGAATACGTGTTTCCAATTATTTCGCTCAATTTATGAGCTCCACAAGCTGTTCAGTGGCTGAGAGCAAACTTATTTTTATTCCGAAGTGAGCCATCTGTTTGAGCCTCCAAGGAGAACTCCCTGTAGTCCATCAAGCAGACAGGACATCCATCAGAGAAGAAAAATTAGCAGTAATTTATCCCTCCAATACTTCTCCATAATCTGGACCATATGTTTGCATTTTTCCAGGTGAAGGGAAATGAGAAGGTATAGGGAAACGGACATTAAACTCTGAGGGGGGAAAAAAAGTCATAAAGATGCAGATTTTTAGGCCATAATTAGAGCTTTACACGAGGAAAACATTTTCTTTTTTTGTTATTTCAGGTTTTCTTTTATCTCGATAAGAATTGTGATCAAAATAAAAGATAATAAGAGCTTTGAATTAGTCGCAATTCTGGCTCTGCTTTGGATTGGATTTCTTCCTTTTTAAGAACAGAACTCTAAGGTGACCAGATTTCTGAAATCCGATCTGGGGACATTTCCAACTCATAAAAATAAATACATATAATCAAAATTAAAATAGGAAATGGGGACAGTGATGCTTTCATTAATTTTTACATATTTATTAATATTTAAACAAGGAAAATCAGGTGTAAAATCCAGGAATGTGCCTCCTAAGATTAAGAAAATTAATTAATAAATAGTGTTTATCAGTGCCATCTTGTCATTCAGTCTTTGTCTTCTTCCCTCTTCATCCTCTTTTCTTTTCGGCTCTCTTCTAACTGATGCCTGCTATCTGTTCTACTCATTCTAATTAGATTTTTGTTCTTCTGCTCTCATTCAGTCTTCTTTCTATTAGTCTTTAAATCTTCTTCATCTCCTCTTCTATCAATCATACACTAATCTAAAACGGGTAAATAATACAATCAAGATCCCTTCAAAATAGAATCCCCTCATGCATATTATGGGGATGCTGATTAGTATTAGCATTTTTATTATTGTCATTATTATCTCATCTGATTAAATACTAAAAAGGCAAATCACCACAATATTTGGAGCTAGACTTGAAAACAACCTAATAAATGAACAGGTGGTTATCTCTTCATCATTCTCAGATCATGCAGATCTTGTCTCATTCAGTTTTCCCTTTTCTGTCTCTTACTTTTTATAATGAAGAACTTTCATATATCCAATTTGAGCGGTAGAAAAGTAGACCTAAGCCTGGAAATCTATGCTCATAAATCAGAACCATAGAACAGAAAAACAACTTATAACTCTACTTGCATTAACTAAATATCTGAAGATATAAGCTAAAGGTTACCAATCAGTTCTAAAAAAATCTTTAGGTGAACCCTTGCTGATCCCTGGAGAACCATAGAACCAGATTCGCTCCTTACAAGGATTTTTCAATCATTCTGTTTAATTTGATCTATTTCCTAATGCCAGCTGCTGGCAATGGTCTGTCTTACTTTTTGTTGACAACTTGGTTTATGTTACATTTCCAGTCCTCATCTTTTTTTTTTTATTAACCTGGTTATGAACCAAACAATTATCACAAAGATCAGCCCCATTCTAGCTCTTAGAAACGTCTGCCTGGCTGTGTGTGTTTTCCTGGGACGGGGGCCGCCTGTGGAGCTGGGGTTGACAGTTGCCTTTTGTATCTATGCTTCTTTTTTTCTATGTCTGCTTCTGTCTCCTTGAACCCCAGTCGGCCTCAGCAGATGGCCGCTCACACTGAGCCTGGTTCTGCTGGAGGTTTCTTCCCTGTTCAAAGGGAGTTTTTCCTCTCCACTGTCGCTACAAGCATGCTTAGTATGAGGGATTGCCTTCAAGTCAATGAGTCGATTGAATCAGCTGGTTTTCCTTAGATAGAAAAATTTGAATCAATTTGACTGGATGATCTGGTGAACTGTAAAGTGCCTTGAGATCAGATGTGTTGTGAACTGGCGCTATAGAAATAAACTGAAGTGAATTCAATTCAAATCAACCGATTAATACACTCAACATATCACAGGGCAGCTGAGACAAAGAACTTCTCTGTTTTAGAAGTGGTGTGCTCTGATCCTCATCTACACATTAATAGCTGCCAATCAGCGACATTTAACTGGGCACAGGTGGTCCAAACTGGGAACTGTCCCCGGAAATCAGGGATGTGAAGGGGACTTTTAAAAATTTGGTTTTTCCCCAAGTTAAGTGTTTGTTTTTTTGTAAATGTTCATGTTAAATCCTTTTAATAGAAATGATTTTATGCTTTTTATGGGTTTTCATCAGTTGTAAATGTGGAAAAAGGAAATCAAATGGATTTCTTTTCCTTTTTTAGATATTTCCCTTGTCACCCAAATAGGCTTTCTTAGTTTGGATCATAAATCAGGATTTTGGAAGTTATCTGATGTTTTTTAGAGCAGTCATAAAGTCAAAGGGCTTTAAAGTCACTCCTGACTGATCCATCCTCACTCCTGATCTATTCAACTGGATTTTAGAGGTTCTTGCAGGTTATTGTATGCGTCTGTGTGGGTTTTGTCGTGGATAAATGCAATATCAAGCTTCTAGACTGGTCTGCTGGAAGGTTCAGATTTTAAAATCTAAATTATCAAGGGAAACAAATTTTACTAAAGCTCTGCAGCGGGGAGTGGTGACATACATGGTTATATGTGGTTTAGTTGAAATGTGCCTCATAACAGCTGGTCTATACATTTAAAAGAAAGTCCGGTCAGCAAGGAACAATCAATAGATCATTATTTATACCTAAAACTAATACGTTTGTGGTGGTCAGTGTTGGGCACGGTACTTTGAAAAAGTATTTAGTTATAGTTACTAGTTACTTCTCCCAAAAAGTAACTGAGTTACTCCACAATAAAAGTAATTACTAGTTGTAAAGTAACTAAGCGTAACTTTTGCGTTTCTCGCCACCGTAACCCTCACCACCCAGCCCCCACCTTCTCGCGGTGTGTTTCCAAAGCCAGCTGAATAGAGCGGATGACAAAGACAAGAACCTGCAGAGAGTTTAGCATTTATTGCAGCTCAATGTAAATTACATCAGGGGGGGGAACGCATTACCTCTACTCATGTGTGTGAAGTTTTTTTAACAGGGCATTCAGATCTGGTAGACTGTGGAAGAGATTAGGGCCACTCGGGAAGAAAAAAAAAAGTAAAACTTGATTTTTTAAATTTTTATTTCAGTTTAACATGGGAAAAAAGTCAGAATTCTGAGATTAAAGTCAGAATTCTGACTTTTTTTCTCAGACTCCCTGACTTTAATCCTGGTGAATTCTGATCTTAATCTCAGAATTCTGACTTTTTTTCTCAGAATTCTGACTTTAATCTCAGAATTCTGACTTTAATCTCAGAATTCTGACTGAATTCTGACAATAAAAAAAAAAGTCAGAATACTGAGAAAAAAGTCAGAAATATTGAGAAAAAAAGTCAGAATTTGACTTTTTTCCATACTATACTGAAATAAAATTTAAAAAATCAGTTAACTTTTTTTTTTTCCAGTGGCCTTAATCCTCTTCCATAGGTGAGTGTATGAAATTAATAACTGGGGATGTCTAATTCTGAAATCCTGTGTGTTTCGCTTGTTATAGATACTGCAACATCTGCTGTCTGTCTGTCTGTCCATCCAGATTTCTCCCTTTCTCCATAGGCCAACATTTTTGATCCTTCACGCTCTCCATGGTTCTCCTGTGGCACGAGCACAGGGGAGACTGTTGCGCCGCCTTTTAGCCAGCATGCGCGTTTCTGGACGAATACCGTATGCTGTGAATCGTGCCTTCTGCTGCTGCGCGGAGATGCAGGGGAAACCGTGATCTGATGGGGAAACGCAGAGCTCGACGTAACACCCGTATTTCCATGTGGGAAAACGCCGCTTTTGCTGCTGGAGTCCTCCTCACTCTCCATCTCTGTGTGTGCTTGTACGTTAACACCAATAACAGCCAATCTCATCCTCCCCCCTCATGAGACAAGGCGCCAAGACGAAGTCCTATCATGAAAAAAGGTTAATTCAGCGACCTGGAGTAACGCTGCAGTAACGGAGTGTCTGCAATGGTAATTAATTAGTTAGATTACTCCTACTTAAAAAAAGTTAACGGCGCTAATAACCCTCCCTCCTGCCATCTTCCAGCAGTGACGCACGGGTGCTGTAAGCCTAGCGCCATTCTCCTCGCATACAAGCTAAATCAATGGGAACTACTAGACACATCTGCAATCAACAACAATTATTGAAGATTTCCAGAGGACTCTACCATTGAAATTTACTCAGAGCTTATAGTGAAACTGATTAATGCCCACGTGCATGGCAGCTGGATGCTGGAATACATCGGGTAAAAATGAGAAAAAAAAAGAGTTATTCCCCACCTTTCTGATTCCTGATCCTCCACGGACGGCAAGATTGGTCGCGTTGGATCGCCAACTTGAAGAAAGAGGATTTGCCATCGAACTTCTGGCCAGAGAAAAAAACCGTAATATGTAGCCAACATTTGGAAGAAGAATGTTTCAAGATGACTTGATAATAGCACATGTGGTGACAAAAACACCAGATACAGCACTGGGACTTGATCAACAGCCGCATACCAAGCACCGCGGACGTCACAAACCAGTAGGTGGCAGTAGTGTTCTTGGACAAACATGGATGCCTCAAGTAAAGCACATTCAAATGAAAATTACTCTTCATTTATTAAATTGAATGTAATAATTTCATATTTAAAACACTTTCTTGCAGTTTGAATTCTGAATATGACTGGATTTTTCCTTTAATGTATACCTTTGACCTCTGACCTTTATTAAAGGTTAAGTTGTAATTGGCGCACTTGTTCAAGATAATCATTAAAGAACAAAATCGGCACAAAATTTCTGCTTATAATAATTAAATGCAAAGTTCTGCCACTCTGCCTTTAGCTCCTTTAAGCAATCTAAAGAAGCCAATAAAAGAGCAGCCATGCAACTGTTAAAGATAATTCTGCTTTATTGCAGAACGCCTCACCATCATCCTCTCAGCCTCTAAGGAATGTTGATCCAGCTTTTTATTGGCCGACAGAAAAGATTTGATGGATTTGTGAACAGAATTGGGTATTTTGTTTTTGACTTTTGTTCTCAGGAACATCAAGACCTGAAATCCACCAGAAAAAAATCTTCTCAAATCAAAGCAACATTTTTTTTTTTTTATAGTGGAGCTTCCAACTTCTGGAATGCATTGTTCTGCACCTTCCCTTTACTGCTATTTGCTTTCTAAGTGTCACAGTAAGAACCCAAAAGTGACTATAACAAACAGCAATATGCCTTATTATAGGAATTGGGGAAGATTCTATGTGTGCTGCATAAATGGAGCCATTGAGGTTAAACATCAGCTGATAAATCACTAAGGCTTTTGCAATTTAACACATACCAGCATGCTGTGGGCAGTTGGGAACCCCAGAATGAAAACAGCATGGAGAGTTTATCCAGTTTAGGATGAATGAAGTGAAAAATAGAGATAAATGGACACAACTTTGATCATTGCACAATCAAACCTTAAATCTGACTCCTGTAGTTATTCTGTTCTACAAACAGCCTTTCAGGTCTCATAATATAGACAAAGCCTCCATGTATGTTATCCCAGACGTTAGCCAATGTCTGTAAGATGTGATGTTTTTTATACAGATGAACGGTCTCACACTGGGAAAAAACGATTAGTAAAAATGTCTTCAATTAAATGTATTTACCCTTAATTTGAGTAGGTAAATTGAATAGTTTGCCAATGGCATGAGTATTTTTTACTCTTAAAAATAATATCATTTGATTTCATGCACTTGAAGTAAGACAATGAAATAGTGTTTTCTAATTTTAAATGTAAATTTTCTTGTTCCATTGGCAAAATGTGACTTTTATCTCCTCGATCCAAGAGCAAATGCACTTATTTTAAGAAAAAAATTCCATTGCAGCCCTGAACAGGTTTAGTTTACACTGCAAAAACCATCTAGAAATAAGTAAAAAAAAAAAAAATCTTAAATCAAGGGTATTTACCCTTAATTAAGCAGATAAATAAGATGATTTGCCAATGGAATGAGTATTTTTACGCCTAAAATGAGATCATTAGTTAACATGCACTTGAAATAAGACAAAGCTATTTTTTTTTCTTATTTTAATTGTAAATTGTCTAGTTTCATTGGCAAAGTATTCCACTTACCTCCTCATTTTAAGAAAAAATGCACTTAATTCAAGCAAAAATTACTCATTTAGATTTCCATTTTTTGCAGTGTTTAGTGGAAATACAGAGAAAAGGCAACACATTTTCCAGCAGGGGAACTTCTCTGTGACTTTCCAGCAATTCATTCTATTGTTTTTATGTCTAGTTTACATTACCCCGAACACCATACATCATTTAGATGTTTTTGTTGGTTTTTTTGTTGGTTTTTTTTGCTATTTGGTTGGTCCATCATAATCTTGATTTAGTTAAAAAAAAATAATTGTTCAGAATTGGGCTGTGTGACGTTGAAAAGACGTTGCAAACCCAGCTTTTAACGCCTTTTCAACCATCTGAAAATTACAGCTTTTCACCTTTCCCTTTTCAGGCAAATGTAGATGTCGTTTGAACGTAACTCATGTCACCTTTCCAGTGTTTTTTCAACCAATTTTTTCTTTGTGGGTTATTTCATTTTTATTTTTTTTATAGGTTGTCTCTGGATGCAGAATCTGTTTTTACCTTTTTTTGGATATTGGTTAGATACTTCTCATGCAAATGAGCTTAGCAGTAAAAAACAAAATCTGCAAAGTGGTGAGATCTACAGAGTCAGTGGATGTTAGGTTGACATTTTTTCATCAACCATGAACAACTGTTATTCGGCTAGCAGTTCAGTTTGACACAGAAGCCCATGCATGCTCTGCCTTGCTTACTACACTGAGTGAGCTGGAGAACAGGCACAAGGGGAGGGACAGAACAGAGTATCAGTTTGGTGTCTGTTCGATATGCGACTCAGATTTAAGTCTAAACTTTTCAATACGAAAAACTTTTCTTCTTTACCCTGAAGAGATGTATTTACAACTCTTGATTGCTACTGTTTGAAGTCAAAGACTTACAGACATTTAGGACATAAAGGAATAGTACACCCAAAACATGATTAGTCTTCATTTTCTACTCACCCCCCATGCTGAACAACACTCTGGAGTACTTTTTTTGATATCTCAAATGCATCTGGAGATCTGGGAGGCTTCTTGCTGTCTGCTGACATTCAAATAATGGAGGTCTATGGCGCCCGAGGCAGAAAGGTCCATAAAAAGTCCACAAAAACGTGTCAATATTCCTCCTTACTGCTCGTCCAATGTATTCCAAGTGTCCTGAGTGGGTAGCATCCATAATTTACTCAAAACTAAGGGCCGGATCTATCAAAGGTTTTCGCGTGTATATAAACGCGTGAGCTATTTCACTGCGCACGCGCTAAAAATGTACAAACTGATCTATATACAGCGTGCAAAAGGATTTGGTCTTTAAAACGTGCTAAATAAGCGCCTCTTATCCATTTAGTACTTTTTCTGCTATAAATATGCAATATGGTGCAAACACGCAAAGAAATGCGTCTTGTGGGAGGAGAACATGTAAATATATTAATTTAGCACTCGCCAAGAAGTGATTTATTAAACCTGAAAGCAATTTTGCTAACGGTATCTGACTCTATATTTAACACGTTTCAAAAGAAGGTGCAAATGGTCTGTATGCGTAATTGCGCACACATGGCAGCGGTTATTGTCGCAAGAAGGAGACATCGTCGAAATGAAGCAAGGAGACGCAGAGAACGCATTTTTGCACTCCATGTGAATATTTTTGGAATGATGGAGGAAACGATCATCAAAACATATCGTTTATCCAGCATTGCCATTTTGGAGCTGCAATTCCAGTGATTTGCTCCTCACAGAGCGTCAGCTGTACTTGTTCCTCAATGCTGGTCAGAGGCATCTCATCTACTGTGCCCCCTCCTGTTTTGTTAGCAGATGTTTTGTTATATGCCAGTTTTTCTTTGGTTCGCCTTCTAATATCCTGGTATCTTCTTTTTACTTCATCCACTGTTCGCAAGGTTTCACCAACAGCGTTTACTTTATTACAGATTTGTTCACATATAGCGTTCCTCTGTGTGACAGTCACACTTCTTTGCTGTAGCTCACTTAAATGTTTGTTGGCTTCATCCACCAATACCTCCATTTCCATGGGGTCGAATTTCCTTTTGGCGCTTTCTGCTGTCCAAACTCGCCATGCCGCAAACCACAAAACGCTTGAAAAACCATCATTTAAATAGGGCGTCTCCAACAGTTTTGCACCTGCCACCAGTTTACGCATAATCGCTCTTGTTAAATCACCCGCAAACCCTGGTCCAGCCCCTCGCGCAAAAATTCCAGTTTCTTGAGCGCAAATTACTGCACGCATAAAATTGGATACTTGATAAATCGCGACCTGAAGTCATTTTAGAATGTTTTTAGAGCATAAACGGTAGTGTATAGGATTTCCTAAAAGCGCGATTCACCACCAGTCTCACGGAAACTGCGGCAGACCAAACCAGGCCTAAAGTCGCATTCAGCGTCTGCTCTGCGATAATGCAAAAGCGATAGAAGAAGAAATGTGCTGTTTACCTGTGCAAAGAAAGAAACAACGAAAGAAAAATGTCTGAGGACTTCAGTGTTGAGGAAGAGCATAGAGTTCTTTGCTGAGCTGAATGCGCACTTTCATCTGGTTTGGTCTGCAGCGGTTTTCCGTGGAGCTTCGTCGTGAACGCAGCTTTTAGGAAATCCTATACACTACTGTTTATGCTCTAAAACATTCTAAATGACTTCGTTTGGTAAATTCTGGATGCTACCTACTCAGGACATTTGGAATACATTGGGCGCAGCAGTATGGAGGAATAATACACGTTTTTGTGGACTTTTATGGACCTTTTCTGCCTCGAAGCCATAGACCTCCATTATTTGAATGTCAGCAGACAGCAAGAAGCCTCCCAGATCTCCAGATGCATTTGAGATATCAAAAGTACTCCAGAGTGTTGTTCCAGCATGGGGGTGAGTAGAAAATGAAGACTAATCATGTTTTGGGTGTACTATTCCTTTAAGGTTTAGCGTTTTGTGCTAGAGAGCAGAATTCCTGGTTATAATGGATATAAAGTGGCGGCTGGCCCATAGGGGGCGCTCGGGTGCGGCCCTCCCTAGATGTGGAGGGGAAAAGTCACAATATATATAGATTTTGAAAGTATAATCAATGTCAGTTTTACTTAAAGTTGTAGGGAAGCGGCTGTTCCAATGGTTGCATTTCTGAATTCTCGCGAGTGGTGCCCAAGAGGGCGGGATTGTTGTGCTGGAAGATTCTCAAGCAAGTTTGGTTGCAGACGTTTTATCGGAAGCATCTTGCTAACCAGTTAGCAACTTAGTGCTAGTAGGTTCCCAATGGGAAATTCCATTGGGACCAAGTAGCACTAAATTGGTTGGCTTGTGACACTTAATTGTCAAGGAAGCTTTATGGACAGCCGGAAACATGCAAGAGGGAGGAGAGTTTAGTGTCGAGGATTAGTGGATGAGTCTCCTCCGTCATCCATTTTTTATTTAGAGGAGGAAAAGCGGGGGCCGAAGATGTTGTGGAAGAGGGGTGCCCAGGCGGCAGAAAGCTTGGTTTGGTGTAGAAGCGCTTCCAGCCCGTACATGTTTGAGCCCTGCCTCGCATAACGCTGCCAGTTCTGTTAGCTCGCCTGCTGAAGACACACAGACGTCCATCCCGTGAACACTGGGACGCAACTCAATGGGAAAGGAAAGGATTCTTATCTCTTTATTCAACCGTTGCGTATATTAGCTGCGACATATATGAATCAAGAGATGCTATGACCAAAACACATTTGATTGACAGATGACCTTTGATATATGATTTCTCGCCGAATTTAGGTGTTCAGGCTGACGTAGAACTAACTGGCTGCAGAAGATAATGAAAAAAAAAAAAAAAGATTTTAAGACAGGTGTCTTTTTTTTGTTTTTGTTTTTTTATGAAAATGTTCTAACTTTTTGGGACATGTTTAAGCCAGAATCACTTAAAATTAAAATAAACTTCCCTATGACTTTAATAGCATGTGCTTACATTTATATGAATTATTAAAACAAATCTTCTACCAATTGACTCTTATTCAACAGAGAATGTATAATTTCTCTTCATTTCACCCCTGAGGTGTAGTGAAATAACCAATTGTATAATGTTGCTAAGGAAAATTAATAAATATTTGGCCAATCAGCATCGCCAAAATGAATGGCTTTCGGGCTCCTGGAATTTTTGCCCTTGCTACAGTGATATAGAACAGAGATTAACGATTAGCGGACCACGGTCTGGATCCGGACCCACACGCTGGCTAATCCGGACCCAACCTGATTTCAAACATTTATAAATTACAGCATGTTGTCCCACAGCAGTGTCTAATTTCACTTGCGCTCTGGAAACCGATGAGTGGGAACCAAACGACCAACTCATCGGTTTCAATTTGCATGTTTCCAAGCAATACAAGGCCTTGTCTATATAAAGCCTCAAACTCACTGCGGATCCAGACATTTGAATTGAGAAAGCTTCCTGAAGAGGTGGAGAAACGTCTTCAAATCTTGGAAACCAAGTCCAGTGGATTGTTTTTTAAACTTTTACGGAGTGAGCTGTAAGGAAAGTGACGCATGTGTCTGTGTCTTAAATAAACCTCAGAGGTGTTTTTAAGGAGTATAAATGTCTGTTTTTAAAACACATGCTGCTGCTCTGTCATTACATGCTGCAGCCCTTTGTTGGGCTGTTTTTTTCTTAGTTCAGACCATCAAACTTTAAGGCTGCATTAAACTCATGAATGCCAGCATGTCATATTTCAGCTATAGTTGGACTCTGGCTCTAGTGGACTTAATCAGAATTATTTCACAGGAAATGGGGATGAGAAAGTGTGGGGTAGACGAAGGTCACCCAGCCGGGACTCAAACCGGTGACAGCCCTGTGGAGGACTCAGAGCTCCTCGCACGAATTAATTCAGTGCTTTTATGTTAGCACAAGACACAAAGAGAGTGAAAATCCACAACTTTTAAAGCCACATGTATGTGTGGATCTCTGAAGTTTAGAGTCCATGAGAAAAAATAGAATCATTGGAAAATGTATTTATGAGAAAACGATTTAATGGATCAAGAAATAATAAATCCGTCAGTTTCTGTGCAACTTTCATGTTGCTTCCCTGTGAGGAATCCAGTTATGTTTGCTGTTTATTTGTAGAGATGCAGTTAATGTAACGACTACCAAGTAACAAAAGTACATTCACTTGATTATTGTTTATTGATATTGTTGTTATTGTTCTTTTTTAGAGTATCTTTACTTTAGTTATTCTTTTGGGCCAGTATACATTTCAAAGTCAAATATTGTACTTTCTACTTCACTAAATTTCCAGAAAGCTGCTAATTCCTTCCTCCTTTTGGCTCAGCTTAGCTTTGTAATCCACTGTGGCTGTTTTTCTCCATTGAAATGCAGTTTTAACATGTAATAGAGAAGCACTTAGGACTGAATCTGGACATCACTGTTTTAGAGATTTGCATTAAATTCCGGAAATGTGAGCAACTCTGGGCTGATATTATTTGTAGTTTACACATTTAAAGGAATAGTACACCCCCAAAACATGATTAGCCTTCATTTTCTACTCACCCCCATGCTGAATTCAACACTCTGGAATTACTTTTTTTTGATATCTCAAATGCATCTGGAGATCTGGGAGGCTTCTTGCTGTCTGCTGACATTCAAATAATGGAGGTCTGCGGCCCTCGAGGCAGAAAGGTCCATAAAAGGAATATTGACACGTTTTTGTGGACTTTTTGGGATCTTTCTGTCCGCCATAGACCTCCATTATGGTGAATGTCAGCAGCAGCTTCCAGATGCATTTGAGATATAAAAGTACCAATTCAGCATGGGGGTGAGTAGAAAATGAAGGCTAATCATGTTTTGGGTGTACTATTCCTTTAATTAAAGCATTAATTGGTGGCATGTCGTTGATTTGTTCAGCAGAGTTAAAAGATTCAAGCTTAAACCTCTATTCTATAGTGATCAAATTCAGAAACATTCTTTATTTAAGAATATAATAAATCCAAAATATATACATATGTATCTTTATATATTGTTAGGTTTATTCTTTATACATCATGTGCATCGTTACTTTATTAGCCAGATTAGAGAGAGTAGAAGGCCTTCCTTCACATTGTGGATGTCACTGTGTGTGCAGGAGGACAGCCTTCAAGTCTTTAAAAATACACAGGAGCCGGTCTCTGATAGAGGAGAGCTATCTGCAACCCTGAGGCATAGAAGCAAGCTGCATGAAGTTCAACACATGGATGGCGTGTCAGTTTCTGATACGGGCAGCTAAGCATCAACATGATGCAACACACCTAGACTCATGAGCTATAAGAAGCAGGAGATGACCTTTCATCGGGCTCAATCTTTGCCGGACGCTCGCGGGCGTGATTTTTGAGCCGCACAGCTGTACAAGCTCAGCATTTTTCTCTGTCCTGTGGCGACCTGATCTGGAATAAACTCTGTTATTTTTACTCCTGTTTTATAGTCCTTTTTTTATATGTTTTTACCCAGTTTGAGTTAAGAGTAGTAAATAACTTGCTCCCAGGAAAAGAACCGTGAGGAAGCCCCCGAGGCGCAACGGCTTTTTTAGGGGACATAACTTCCTCATTTAACAATATGTAAGAAAGAACATCGAACCCAAGAAGAGGAAAACACAAATAAATGAAGATAGAAAAAAAGGGGTGTGGCTTAGCAAATTTAGATCTGTTTCAGCAATTGACGGTTTTTGTGGGCTCACATAGATGGGTGGTGCACATGTCTAGTGTCTACCATATACATATAATGAGGGCTGACCATTTTTTTTTTTTTTTTTTTTTAGCCTATGGCGTTCTTTATCGGTTTTGCCATCCAAAGTAGGCGATATCCGGGGCCCACACTACCAAGAATATATCCATTTTCACATGCAGTTCTGCTTTTATCTTCTCCGTTATTTACACATCCTTCAACATTTCTCGCCATTGTGAATCTATAGCAGGTGGTTCTATGCATCAATACATCAGGTGGGTTCTGAAAGTAACAAGGTTCTTTAAAATTACTACTAAAATCAGACAGAAATGTTCTGATGGTAGAAACTTTTATTTGTATACTTAATTATTTTCAAAAGTGAGTACTTCAATACTTGAACTTGAGTAGATCTTTGACCATGAGTACCAATACTTTTACTCAAGTCTTAAGTGTGAGTACTTTGTTCCCCCATGCGACTACCCACAGACTTTATGGTGGATGATTTGACTAAACTGCAAAAAAATTGAAATCTAATTAAGTAATTTTTGCTTAAAATAAGGGTTTTTTCCTTTAATTGAGCAGGTAAGTGAGACACTTTGCCAATAGAAAAAGATTATTTATATTTAAAACAAGAAAAAACTATTTCAGTGTCCTATTTTAAGTGCATAATATCTAATTATCTTATTTTAGGAGTAAATATACTGATTCCATTGACATATCGTCTTATTTACCTACTGAAATTAAGGGTAAATACACTTAATTTTAGAAATTTTTTACCAATTTCTAGATTGTTTTTGCAGTGTAAGAAGATTTCTGTTTTAAAAATGGGCAAAAACACTGCAAAGATTAATAAATCTAGTTATTTTTACTTGAATTAAAGATTTTTTTTTTAAACTGCCAACAAAACAAGATGATTTACATTTAAAATGAGAAAAATCTATTAAATTGATCTATTTCAACTGCATATTATCTAATTATCTTATTTTGAGGGTAAAAATATTGCCCTTTTACACTGAAAAAACAAAACAAAATCTTAATAAGTAATTTTTTCTTAAAATAAGTTAAGTTTTCTTGGATTGAGGAGGAGGTAAAAAGGGTATTTTGCCAATGGAGTTAAAGACAATTTACTTAAATAAAAAACACACAATTGTGTCTTATTTCAAGTGCATATTATCAAATTTTCTTATTTTAAGGTAAAAATACTCATTCCATTGGCAAATTATCTCATTTACCTGCTCAAATTAAGGGTAAATACACTTAATTTAAGATATTTTTACTTATTTCTAGATCGTTTTTGCAGTGTATTTAAGGATAAATACACTTAATTTAAGAAATGTTTACTTAGCTCAATGGATTGGGATTTGAACACTCTAAAAATATTAAATTAAAATGTGCAGGAACCCAAAGAAGGTAGAAAATAAATCAAAGGTGGCCTTCATTTGTAGAGGAACACTGCTGTTCAGGTAATGACCATAAACCATAAACACCGAGATTTTATCCACACATCAGGAAATTGTCTTGACCTGTGAAAAAGGAGCACAGAAATCTACTCATACATGTTTTGCATCAATGATAAAAATCGGATTTAAGTTTCATTTCAGCCTCTGATGTTCCTTCTTAGTTCAAACCTTCTGCTGTTTTTCCTCCCGCAGATTAAAGCGTAATTTAGAAAAACAGTCGAGGGCCCAGAAGTGCGGGGCCGATTTAGAAAATGAATCGATGCTGCTGCAGATAGACGGTGGCGTTATCACCGGACCTCGATCTCAGGCAGTTACCAGAGCAACCAGCAGCTAATGAAACCAGCGTGTGCAGATTAGCAAAGGGTTGTTTATCAGACCACATTACCAGGAGTCTTAAGGGTCACGTTTGGACTCTGCGTGAATCATGGTGGTCTGGATCTCTGTTTTCAGTTAACCGATGAAAGCAGCTCATTTGACTGGGAGGTTAAGCAGCAGTAGCAGTTCATCCGATCTGCTTATTTTCTCTTCTTCAAAGATCAGAAGTTTCTCCGCTATGCTTTTTAAAGAAACATAATTTAATTTAGCTTCACCCCTGTTGTCTGTTTTCTTGAATTCTTTATTTCTAAACATCTGGAGATGTTTCCAGAGATCCGTGAAAAGCTTCCGAATGCGATCCATGTGTTTTAGTCATTTGGTCCGAGCAGAGCAGGGATTAAAAGTTTGCATTCTGCTCACGGAGCTTGTGGTCAAAGTTGATTATGTTGTTTGAAGGCATGTCTGGAATCCTTAAAAACCTCTTTAACCACCTGGTGATGAAATAACAGCCAGTTTTTCTTCCGAGCTTCCATCAAGAGCCTTAAAGTCTACAGACCTGTTACCGTAGCGACCCACATCCTAACCTTGGTGGTGTTTTCCTTGGAGGTCATGTCTTTATAACCTCCACATTTCTCTCATTTTCCAGCTGCTGCCAGAGGTGCAGGGGAATTTATCAACCCCCCCTGCAGATGGAGACTCTCCTGCTTTGCCTTAATAACCTCCACAGGTAGAGAAACAAATGTTGTCACTGGTGGGACTTTTGTAAACACAGATATTCCACTGAAGTTTCATTTTTTACGTTATACAGAAGGGATTTCTCTTTGAATTCCCCACTATCACAAGTACAGAGCAACAACAGGGTTCCTGCGGGTCCTTAAAAAGTCTTAAAAGGCATTGAATTCTTCAAAATAAAACTAAGGCCTTAATTGGTATTAAAATGTCATAAATCAGTCTTTCGTAGATCTTAATTTAAAAATTAATAAATTTATTTTTGTAATCTGAATAAAACATTAAAATTTACCTTTTTTTTTATTTAAAAAAATAACGGCCGCCATCATTGGTTCCGTCCCCGATAGCGGAACCAATAAAGCGTTATTATGGCCGGGACATTTAGGAGATGTGCGCCATTTACTTTTTGTCTGGAAAAATATGAGCAAGTGTAAATGTAACCAAAATTGTCTCCAGCCAAGAGTTTTCTCATGGCTAAAACCAGGGAACATCCATGAGAGGCTCAGTGGATTTATGCAAGAAGTCATTCAAGCTCAGAACGATGGGAATTAAGGCAGTGGAGTCACACATGCGTACATCGAAACACAAAGCGTCTAAAAATGGAGTTAGAGAGAAACAGCCGGTATTTCTCAGTTTAGTTCCACCCTTGTCTCTGCAACGCCTCCACTTATCACCAAATCAAACATACTAAGAAAACCATACAAAGAAAAATAGCTGCTAAAAAGACTTAGCACTGGTTATGTTGGGGCTTTAAAACTGATTTGTTTTGTTCCCTGCTAAAACAAAGTTTGTGAATTCAGTTAAATAATTGTTCAAATATATCTGTCATTTGTGTGTTTTTAGCTTTTCTTCCTGTATGGGGAAGCTTTTCAACATTTGAAACATTAGTGCAGTGGTTTATGTTAAAATAAACCTTTGGGTTAAGTTGTCGCAAGCAGGTTTTTCTTGTGTTTCTTGTGAATTTGGTCTTAAATTTTTATTTCAAGTGGCTTTAAAAAGTCTTGAATTTAACTTGCCTTAAGCTGTAGGAACCCTGAACAAGTAACTCTCTGCCCACTGCAGTGCATTTAAAAATGTGCTGCCATTGTGCGGTGCCCAGGCAGCAGTGCAGGGTTAAGGGTCTTGCTTAGGAACCCAGAGTGGCAGTCTGTGGGAGTGGGGCTTGAACTCGGAACCTCAGGATTCCCCTAACCACTAGGTTTCCACTCCCCAAAGAATGCATAAGCGTGAAGGGTCATTTGCAACGCATTCCCCCCACCTGGGATACGAACCCAGGTGTCCTGTTTGCAGGACAGGTGACTTCTAAACCACCATTCAGTCTAAACCAAACATCCTCAGCAAAATCATCATCATTTCTTTGTACATTTAATATATTATAATTGTTGAAATAAAAACCGTAGGATTTCTCTTGGACTGTAATTTGAGTACCTATACCACCATCAGCACCATAGAGTGTTTTGGTTTTTATTTCTTGTATAATTAAGAATTTGAAGGTATAGTGGAGGATGCTCTTTTTCTAGGTGGATCATCAAAATAAGTGGTTCTTCTGTCAGTCATTCTGGTGATATGTTTACATAAGGCCATCCTATGTGCTTATCCCCATTTTCACAAACCGTTGGTGAGCCTGATAAAGCGGAAATTTCGCAAATCTTCTTTTTGAAAGTAACCTTTCATGAGCGATGCAAACAGCAACTTTTAAACAGAGCGTGCACAAGGAGAAATGGGCTCGTGCACGCTCTTACACGCGTTTAATAGTGGTTCCCTCTGAGGAGCGGGTAAAGAGTTGCATCGGGCTGGTCTTTTCAAAAATTCTCAAAAGTCCTCCACTATACCTTTAACTTCAATCTTTCTAAAAACTAAAACAGAGCTGATGTGCGATAAAACCTGTGGGACCCACTGAAAACCTACCCTACCAGCGTTGTTTTGTCCAGAAACTTACCACATCTATGGGGCTCCTGTGGGAGGGGGGATGTTATTTCAGTCTCCCTCTGCTCCTACCCCCAAAGGTGATGCAAAGGTCAAGTGTTTGCAAACTGTAATCTGGCTTTTATGTTGTTGGTACATTGATGGTGGGCTAATTAAGGATGTCATATCTGAAACAAACTACGATAATTAAGCAGCTCACTGTCATTAAAATGTCATTCAAATGAAACATAAATTGACATTTGCTTTATGAAATAAAGTAGGAATTTTCTTCCAGTCCCTGAATCAACACTGCATACATCTAATTTGACCAAAAATATGGTAATCAGCCACAAGTACAGGCTCAACAGTTCAGAGAAAGAAAATAAGACCAGAGTCATTTGCATTACATTTATCTCCAGATCAAATCAAAATAATCAACGTCTCCTTATTGCTTGTAACTAACTACCAGAGCTGTACCAGTAGCACGATCGGTACCATCAGCTCATTTGCATAACAAGAAGCACATCGTGGTTGCTATCGATTGTACTTTATAAAAATAAATTATTTTTTACTCTCCCTTATAATAGTCGTACTAAACCACTATCGTGTAAAAGGTTAATCATATATTTTCTGACAAAACATATGCATTTAAATCCTGTTTTTTCACTAGTCTGTAGCTAATCTGTCCTGGAAGTCTGATTCTACGCTACATCCAGCCACTAAATTCTTTGGCTTTAAATTTTTAAATAAATTTATTAATTTTGAGTTTTATGTTTGCCTTTTGATGTGTTTTGGTTTTTTGCATAATCTAAAGAAAGACCTGAATAAAATGCAGATAAAAAAAACTGGTCATATTTTTTTAAGACCGCTCCAATCATGTCAGATGATGACGTTAGACAAGCAATAATGGAGATAATTTAATTTAAATGCATCAAATTCTCTCAGAAAAACTCTAAAAATAACTTTTATAAGATATAGTTTAGCATTCTTTGGTGATTTAAGGATAGAAATCAGTTCTTTCAGTAACTCCAAAAAAGTAAAAACTTTGTTTCCAGGTTCGAAGGCATTTTGCTTCCCATCCAGGAAGCTTTTTCAATTGAAAAATGTCAGAAATAGTTTTGAGTTTAAGGCTTTATACAGTAGCCCAACAAAGCCTTTAGAAAACATGCAAACTGAAATGGACGAACGGGTCCACCTCTTTGGAACGGAGGTTGTATGGCTTCTTTTGTTAGCATGCAATGCACCACACCTGTCTCTGAAAGAGAGGTCGTCAAAGGGAAGCTGACTGAATTTCAAACATGATTGATTTTCTCCCGACCTTACGATTCCTGATAGAGATTTGGTCGTCATCACAGTTGGGTGGAGGTTTGACAGGACCATAATGCAGACAAAAAAAAAAGCTGAAGTGATTTCTTGAATATTTAATTTACCCAAAGTCCAACAAAAGCAAAAATAAAAAAAAATATAAATCTCCACCAAACGGAAAACATTTTCAAAACCAAGAATACTCACAACTAGAAGGGGACAAAGTAATGATGACAAACCAGTAAAGAGTGACTGAACAGGAGGAGAAAAAATGGGAGAGAGAAATAAAGACCAGGCTAATTAGCAGATTGGGAGCAGGTGTGGACAGAGGCAGGAAAGGAGCTAGGGAAAAGGAGACTCACACAAGAGAGCTAACAGGAAATATCTAAGAACTCAAATACAATGAAAAATACCTAGAACACACACATTAATAATTTTTGTTTCTTTTTTTCTTTTCGTTCATTACTTAAAAAACGAATCTGTTCAGTTCACCGTTCACTAAAAATATGAACGTATTCAGTGAACGCCGTTCATTGAAGACATTCATGCACAGCGCTGGGTACAGGATCCTTATAGATCAATTTACTGTGGATAATGAGCATCTTAACAGCTTCTGCAGCATATCACCATCTTTTAATTGATCTACTGATGGGTCTACTTTAACTCAAAAGCAGTAAAAGAGCCAATCAGCAGCTTAAAAAATTATTTAGCTTTCTTTAAGAGTTACTGTATTAAATTTCAAAGCACATTAATTAAGGGCTAAATGAATGAAAATGTTGTAGAGGTTTATTAGTAACAAAGATGAGGTGGGTAAGTCAGGTTTTTCCTTGTTTTCTAGCTTTATTGATGTCTGGATTCATTTAAGTTGCTTAGGTTTTTCTGTCTGTCCTCTGTCGCCCCCTTGTGTTTTCTTTTCCCTTGGCTTCCCCATCAGCTCTAGTCACACCTGCTCCTCGTCTATCGTCTATCAGCTCGTTAGTCCTGCCTTTGTTCAGTCAGCCATAAATACACTCTCTCTGCAGTCCCTCTTTGCTGGTTCCTCGTCTTATTTCATCCTACCCTGGCTCCTCATGACTTTTCCCCCTGATGTTTCCATGGTCCTGGTTAGCAGTGGTGGCCGGCCCATAGGGGGCGCTGGGGCACCGCCCTCCCTGATAAGAAGAGAGAAAGCGTAAAATTTATTTTTAGAAATTAACTCATAAATGTCAGTTTTTCTCTCTTTAGAGTGCTGTACCTATAAGCAAAACAAATTATATAAACTACATTTCCCTACCTACTGTCATTAATTTGTGGATTTCCACAGACAGACTCCTACCGTCTCTGTCTTGGGGAGCTGATCAGACAGGCCCACATTTGCAGAGAATCTGCCAATCATTACTATTGCTAGGTCAATTTAATAATTTAATATGGCCAATCAAAACGTCTCAGAATTTTTTATGGTCTTGGGGAGCTGCAAATACTATTGTTCCCCTAACAGGCTTCTGCACCCAATGCATGAGTGCAGACAATTAGAAGAGGAAGATGGCGAATGTAGCGACCGAGGTGCAGCTTCCACCAAATTCGGTGAGATCCTTATTTATCTACTGCGTTTGCCAGAAGAACATCCACTGTTGTAGGGTATGAAAATTTCCTGTCATGAAGTTATTTATGACTGTGACGAATCCACCTCGTCGCTTAAAATAACTGCTTGAACTTTCGCAGCTTGCACACACATTCCTGTTATACTGTGCTTGTTAGGACCAATACACTCGCTCGAGCTGAGCCCAGTAGCTCCATTAACTTAAAACACACAAGCTGTTCCTGGTTAGCCCTGTTTGTGTTTGTGTTTGTGTGTGTGTGTGTGTGTGTGTGTGTGTGTGTGTGTGTGTGGGTTGCTGGGTTTGCAGTTGTTGGAATGCCGGAAGTGACGTCACCAACACGTGACTCACTAAATGTTTATCAGATTATATATTTTTTTATTTTATGTTTAAAAGTTTGGTGTAATTGAATAAGTCAATGAATCTGTGTAAAAAATTAAGTTGTAAAATTATTTTTTTTGTATATCAATTGTTTGTGGAGGTAATATATGGACAAAACTGATTTATGAGAAGAAATCAGAAATAAGAGAGCCTGAGGGGAGGGGCTTAAACTATTTAAATGAGGGCTGTGGGAAGAAAAGCGGCCATTTTTGTTTTCTGTTTCTTTGTTACATTGCTGGTAACTGGAGGGAGGCTGAGGCCCAGAGGATCTTGTATATGTTTAGTTTCTTTTGCACCCTGTTTTTGAGTTTTTGAGCTCAATAAATCACCAACACCGGTAACCCGACTGAGACTGGATTCTTGGAGGCCAAAGAACCCCGTCACAGTGACCAAAATCATCACTGTTACTGTTATTATATAGTAAATTAAATCATTACTGTTAAATTGTATGTATTGTCCAATTGTTTATTTGAATTCTTATTCTGGATTAGTTGGAGACATACACTAGGCTATATCAGCCCCACCAAAAATATTTTTCACCAGCCGCCACTGCTGGTTAGTGTTTAATTCTTATGTTGGTTTTTTTTTGGATTTCTGTTTTGATTTACATTTTTAAGTTGGATTTTTGGCTTCCTGTTTCTGCTGCCTGATTTTTCATTAAACCTTCCAAGATCTCACCCCTGCCTCCCAGCTTCTGCTTTTGGGTCCTAACAAAACCCTTAAAACCAAATCTTGACATAAGTTATGTTTTCCATTTGAACCAAATTTTTTCTACGACCCATTTCAGCACCGCAGGCCGCCAGCCTGCAGTCTGTGCAAACTTCACTAAATCTATGGAGCCATGAAACGCAGCAATGCTGCTCCTCACATCTAAGCAGACTTAATAACAGTAAAGTGTGAAGGAATGTCACCTCCAACCTTTTAGAAGCTGTTTTCTCTTTCCTGTCCACCTGTTTATGTTTCTGTAGCTTTTTTTCTTTCTCATCTAAAAAAAGATGTTATCTTTTGTTGTCTGGTTGGTTTAACTCATTAAAACTATGGTAAGTTAGAACTTACTCCAACTGAAATGAATTTAAATGTTGTAAAATGTAAAATAAATTTAAAAAAAATTATTTTTTCTTGCTTATTCCTCTTCCTTTTCTTACTGATTGACCTTTTTGCAGATTTTTCCTCTTTTCCACAACTTCCCCTTCGCAGCCTCTCTTTTCTCTTTCTCCCCGGCGCCTTCAGCCACTCCTGAATTATTTCACCTTCACCTCTATAATTTCTGTGTGTCTTGAGGCAACGGTAGAGTCAGGCTGCTGCTCCTGCTTTCTAATTTACTTGGCTGAGACACAGCAGAACATTCAACATTTAGTTAAATAACAAGCAGACAGTAGAGAAACAAAAAAAACAATTGTTAGATTAAGTACACGGTGCTTTGGACAAGAAAGTGAAAACATGCACGGCTTGAAGTTTGGGTTTCTGCAGAGAGAAATGCAACAAAACAAAAATAAAATAATACTGTATGTTAGCAGCTTGTTGAACCGTATGTAGTACTAATGATCTTCCACAGAAGTTTTGAGATAATGTGACGTGAGCAGCCTGTTTTATATGAACGTTGCTTCAATTCTATTCAGTTTACTTCTATAGCGCCAATTGACAAGTTCACCAGATCATCCAGTCAAATTGATTCAAAGTTTTCTATCTAAGGTAAACCAGCTGATTTCATCAACACATTGACTCAAAGGCAATCCCTCATGCCAAGCATACTTGTAGCGACAGTGGAGAGGAAAAACTCCCTTTGAACAGGAAGAAACTCCAGCAGAACCAGGCTCAGTTTGAGCGGCCATCTGCTGAGGCCGACTGGGCTTCAAGGAGACAGAAACAGAGATACAAAAGGCAACTGTAAAAGGCGGTCCAATCCAGAAAACACACAGCCAGGCAGTCAGAGAAACAGGACTACACTGGAAAACAGGCCAAGCTCCAACATCTAGAAACAAAGGTGTTGATGGCAGCAGCACAGCTGATATTTCTCTCCAGCATGGAGTCACTGCCAAACAGGAACAGACCAGATGAAGCTACTATGAGAAAAAGCAGAGAGAGCAGAACCTTAGAGATTGAACTAACAGATTCTGCAGAGTGGGAGAATAGAGATAGAATGAAGCAGAATGATGAAAAAGGGGTCCCTATGTCCTCCAGCAGTCTAAGCCTATAGCAGCAGAACTATAGAGATAGTTCAGGATAACCTGAGCCACTCATTCTTTTTTATATCAATAATGCATGTAAGATATTTATATGACAAAACATTTTATAAAACTAGTAGGGTTGGAAGATACGTTTCTGGTAACACTGAGGCTAAAACATGTCTTTAATATTCTTCTATAGATTTTACAAATAAAACTACTTTGTGAGTTAACAGTCCATAGAAACACCTTCATCGGATTTCATATGACGGGAAGAGAGCTCATCTTTCCAATATTAGTTAAATCATGTATTTATTTAGGATCGGGCAGAGTAATTATAAAACTAAAGGTAACTAAGTCAGAGTTAGTCAAAGGGATAATATTAATCTTTATTTTCCTGTTTATAATGTTAAAGGAGAAACTCCGGTCATAATCACAAAAACTTCTAAAGGTACTTTTTAAATATGAAATTATTCCATATTGTTCAATAAATAAATGTTTTTCTTAATTCATTTTTATTTCATTTAAAAGTGTTTTACTGGAGGCATCCATGTTTGTCAAGAACACTACACTTGCAGTTGGTGACGTCTTGAAATTGCGATGCTCGGCTGTTGATCAAGTCCCAGTGCTGTATCTGGTGTTTGTCTATCGCTATTATCAAGTCATCTTGAAAACATTCTTCTTCCAAATGTTGGCTTTATATTACGGGTTTTTCTCTGGCCAGAAGTTCGATGGCAAATCCTCCCCTCTTCAAGTTGGCGATCCCAGCGACCAACCCGTCCGTGGAGGATCAGGAATGGGAAGGGTGGAATAACTCTTTTTTTTTTCACTTTTACCCGATGTATTCCAACATCCAGCTGCCATGCACGTGGGCATTGTCAGTTTCACTATAGCTCTGGTGAATTTCAATGGTGAAGTCCTCTGGAAATCTTCAATAATTGTTGTTGATTGCAGATGTGTCTAGTAGTTCCCATTGATTTAGCTTGTAAAGCGGGGAGAGGCTGAACCTGGACTGAGGGATTTAGACTGAGCTAAATTCATTAAATCCCTGCAAACGTATTAGTTTTAGGTATAGACATTGATCCATTAATTATTCCTTGCTGAACGGACTTCTCCTTTAAAAATATTAGTACAATGCAGCCACACAGTGAGGAATAAAGGCTTTAAGGTTCCTTTTTTAAAGCGCCTTAAAGGTCCTAATGATGTCTTTACAATTAGGTTGAGATCTCATTCTATTTATATTTGCATGTAAAGCATTAAAAATGAAATGAATAAAAAGATTTAAATAGAAGTGGTGTATTTTTCGTGAGGCAGAGTTGTGCCTGAAATCACACAATTTGGGCCAGGTTTGAACTGTTATTCTCACATTTGACTCTGGCATAGTTTTTATACAGCATACAGTAGCTACTGTGGCTGCCAAACCAGCCCAAACCATCAAACCTCCTCTGCTGAAGCTGCCAGTCGGTGGTGTTGGGTTTTTCCAGATTCTCTGCCCTGTAGACCTCATGTTAAAGATCCAGTAACCCTTTAACTTCTTCATGCAACTCTGTATTTGTGGAAAAATATGCAGAGAAATTCATGCAGGTTAGAAGTACAACTTTTTTTGTAACATCTGTTTTATGCACAAGAGACTTCTATTATTATGCTTGAGAAACATTAAGTTATAGCTCGATTTTAGGGTGAAGAAGCATCTCGTTTGTGGCGGTGAGATAAAGAACTACCAAGTGTTTCAGGTTCTTACCCAGGCTCCAAAGACAGTTTATTTGACTAAACCACAATCCCTCCATGAAATGTACATCGCCACGGTTCCCATATGCAGACAGTATCTCAAAAATGAATTTCAAAACATTTTCTTTGGGGGAAATCCAAGTCTAAGACGCACCAAGGAGTCGGGGAGACGAAATGAAATCCAGAGGCTGGATGTAATGCGGTAATTTGGATCTCCCCTACTGAGGAACCCACGGTCCTTTATTGTGTTTCATAACAAATTAGCTATTTAATAGGAAATTTATCTCAAAGCATCAACATTTTGGTTGCTAAACACTCAAGAACTACAAATATGATCACCAAAGGATATTTTAGATATGCTTTGAGGTAAAAACCCTTCAATCAATGACTGAATTCAATGATATTCTGAAATAAATATCTCAAACAGTGTTCAGCACTTTGCTATATCAATTTACCTCTATGACAGTTAAAACCATATAACAATCTCATTATGCTTTTGTGATTTTTACATGTTTTGAACATTTAATCCATCTTCATTTCTGCTTTAAGTCATTTAAATCTCAAAAAGACTATTTGTAAGAATTTTATTGATACAATTACTTTTACGTTTTTGGCCAGTCAGACCCCTCGCTTGGAATATAGCCATTGAGACCATCCTGATCTGCTTGAGCTTTCAAAGGTTTCACCTTTCGCATGAATCAGTCTGGAGACTCTCCGTTAAAGAAAATTTGGAGCGTTCACCAAACGAACGTCCAATCAGCGTTGGCTTTGGCGCGGTTGAGGTGTGACGCTTAGCGAAGAAGCGCGACAGTGCTGCCAGCTCTAAAGAACATGGCGGGCTTCAGCCGATGAAATCCAGGCGTTAGCGTGGGCTATTGAGCAAGTTTTATCGGAATTACCAGAGTATTTCTTCACTGAAAAGAAGAGGCAAAACACTGCTCTGGAGGCTTTTTCTCAGAGGAAAATGATGTTTTGCTCTTCTCGACTGGTTTTGGCAAGAGTTTGATCTATGGAGTGGCTCCTGCTTTCGTCGTCGCTCTGTAGTTACGTCATATGCTTCGTTGATCTGATTGGTTTTATTTGGCCCGCTCTATGCATCACCTCAACATAGGCCAATCAGCCAACCAGTATTTTAAGCCTCTTCCCAGAATTACTTCAATGGAAGGTTTCCAGATGGATATGCGGAGCAAATCCATCTGGCGAGGAGTCAAACTAACCTAACTTTAGCAATAGCGCTGAAGTTTGTTTTAATATGCATAAACAGGAGTAAAGAAACTAGAGACTGCTAGTTGGCAAGATGGTGTGTGTGCTTGAGCTATATGGAGGGATCCAGCGGACTGTATGAGCTGATACTAGTGCTTCACTCAGGGACCTGGAAGATGGAAGTCCACAGTTTCTGGATAACACATGTTGTAGGTGAACCTGTGCATACAAGCATGAGCACTTGGTCTTGAGAGGAGAAAAACTCCCTCCCTTTGGGCAGCAGAAATTCTGGGCAGAACCAGGCTAAACATGGCGGTTTTCTGCCGGACCGGTTGGAATCAGACAGGGAATGCAGTTAGAGTCCAGGAGGAATGACACTGATGAAGCTTTAGCTACAATGGTGGCGTAAGGGATGGAGGTGGGTTGAATCAAGATCATCTGAATTGAACTCCGATATAGTGCAACCACTAACTGCACTTTGGGAAACAGAATGAAATGTCAATTTGGAGACCTTTAAGATGAACTATGTTGCTGATTGGGCTTTTGTGGAGGTGTGGTTTAGAGCTGATTGTGGCCTGTGTTGGATACTCGACGTATCCCACTCACCCTTGGGGTCAGAATCTGAGTTCTTAACTGGCGATTATGGGGCGGTTTCGAATCCAACCAGGAAAAAATGCCCTGCACTCCACCAGATACAGACCTACAACCAATAAGGCGGGCAACGCGTGACGTATTTTAAGCGAGGCATAGTTGTTGTCCATTAATAAAATCAAAGCGTGCAGTTGCACGCCTAGAACAAGAAGATGATAGAGACTTCGTATCGCTTTCGTTCCTTTTTAAAATGCCCACTTGGTTACCGATATCTTCTAGAACAGACCTAATAGCAGAATCTACCACCTCAACTCTCCGGCGGCCGTTGTCACCCAAGCCCGCATTGGTCACGTGGTTGATTGCCGCTACTGTTGGTCATCTGTCCATCAATATCGTATAAAGCGTAAAGCCCTGACAATTTGATTGGATCGCCTGACAGTGGCTTATACTATCACGCTTACTATGGGCAGAGCCAGATCGAAGACACGACCTCTCTCAAACTTTTGTGGACGGAGGGTCGGAATGCTAGCCCAGGCTAACTGTGTGTTGGATGCAGATGAGGGGTAAATAAATCTGTTTCTTCTACTTCAACTTCTGGAGCTCCCATACTCCATATGTTAAGACTAAGCACAAAACATTCCAGGTCTTTTTCACCTGCATGTTTCCGACATCATCTAATCTAATTCCTAGATTATCACTTTTGTTGTTTCTGTCTCTTTATTTGTAAACGTTACATTTCGACGATCTAAAAATACCAACATTTTGCAGCATATCCTGTGTTTAATCTAACAATCTAAAAACAATAATCAAACAATACTACACAAGCGTAGATCAGTGAATCTAGCCCCAAACACTTCTTACTGTTAGAATCTGATTAGATTATTCCAATGATTACGGACAAATATTTTAGTCCAATTAGCCTTTTTATTGTGATAACTGATGTTGATATAAACAGTAAATAATTTTTGTTTTTTAATCCAAATAGATTTGAATTTTAGGGTGAAATTTTGTCCGTATAAACTAAGCTAATGACTCCTCACAGCTGGATTAAAGGTTCAAGCCTTGTCGCTCTTGTGACTCAGCCTCATGCTTTCACAGGTACGGAGATCAACAGAAAGATCTGAAACAAACACACATTAGGAGAGAGTGAGGAATGCAGTCCAGTCTACAGGAGCCTGATTATGTTTTAAGAAGATCTAACGTGTTAGATTACATGTGCTTTTCTCTCCATACACAACTTATGAGAAAAACGACCTTTGACCCTTAATGTTTCCCAGTCCTATAATTCCTAATCTGATCCTATGGTTGTTGTTTCATTCTTAGGAGGATAAAAGGATATATGCCAACGCTGAAGTTGGATCCAAGATAAAAACCATCATATTTTCCTGTGACACACTGGTGGGTCTGTGCAGCTTTCACCTCAATGGTGCAACTTTTCTGCCACATTTCACCTGATGTATAGTACATGGGGTTTTATTGCTTTTACCACCCTGTAGATTTAACCCCCTGAATTGGATCCAGGTTCATTCCATTTTCCATCAAAAAAAGGTCCGACTGGAGAAATCCTGATAAAATAAAACAACTTTTATATTCTTCATGAAACCATGACACAAATAGTGAGGTGGTTCCCTCCGAGGTGAAAGAGGGAAGAGAAAAGTTCTCTAATAGGCTAAATACAAAAGTAAGACAAAAATGAATTAGCCTGCTTCACCACTTGTAGTCTAACCTGTTCAGTTTTTAGAGGTTGAGGTTTCAACTGACATGAAAACAAGAGAGCTTGAAATATGAGCTCGAAAAATGATAATATGAGAAGTTGAAAAATCATTCAGAGCCACCAGTAAAATAGGGCCTTATCCATTCCAATCCTGGAAAAGAAACAAGGCAATGAAATACCAAGTATCAGGCACTGAACAGGACAAAACTCAGTGCTGAGTTTTTAAGGAAAACCTCAAAGCATCAAAAACAGCCTCTAGAGGGCAGCAGTGAAGGTGTGTAAATGTACTATTCGTAGATAAGTCCATTGCTCTGTCTGAATACCTCAAATCGGTAAAAGACCTTAGCCACGGCTGAAGCATCAGTAAGGCTACGTTCACACAGCAGCCTGGAGTCACCCAAATCAAATTTTTTTGCCCACATGTGACCTGTATCTGATCTTTTCATGACAGTCTGAAAAACTCAGATCCAGTTTTTTTCCCATGGCAACGCAGGCCACTTGGCTCTGTTGTCGTGAATCCAGTACGTATCTGATCTTCTCAAATGCGACCTGTGTCTGAACAGCCAAGTCGCATTCATCCGGCCTTAAGGCTATTAATGCGAGACAAAGGTCACTATTCTGCCTCTTGCTACGCAGAAGCAGCAAAAAATATGTTTAACCATAATGAAAAGATTATGTTTTTGAGGTTAGGAAAAATTGCTAGACGAGCTCCAGCGCCACCATCCATATTTACTTCCACAAACACAGAGCATGCTGGCTTGTGACGTCATTATGTCATCTACGGCGCATGTGGGACACTTGCATTGTATGACTGCAGTTCACACAGGAGTTCACATACAAGTCGCATATATTTGGAAAAGGTGAATGGCAACGCAGAAAATCAGATTTCACAAAAAATCGCAATTGAGCATTAGGCCCTGCAGTGTGAACGTAGCCTTAGAGACTGAAGGCCCTTAGGTCCCCATAATAAGTGCTGTCCAAATAATGCTACTAGTGAATAGCAATGATGGAACTAGGACAAGGGAGCAGTATAGTTCAGTGTAGTAAGCATAGCCCCACTCACCCTATGATCATGATTAGGACATATTTTTTTTTTTTATAAATTATAAAATTCAAATATTTCAAAGTATATCAATATATTTTTTTAGATGTGCAAGATAAATATTTATTCTTTGATGACGAGTGAAGCTGTTTAGTTTACAAATGGATTGACTGGTTAAAATTATCCATGTGGAGTAGCTCCTTTCAATGCAAAGATAGGATTATCCTGGGGAGCAGCTCTCCTGCACCTTGACCTGAAAGCAACTTTAATTATACACCATCTCCCATCACAGCACTGACATCACAGCCGTCTATTATAAAGTTTGGCTGACTGACAGGTTTATAGAATGATTTAGCAACAAGGCTAGGCTAACTGCATGCAGCAAGGCTAATGCTTTATTCTGCTTTCCCTGCATCCTTTTTCAAATGTCAGGATCTCACCCAGCATGGATAAAGAAAGCTATGACTTGCTTTTATGATTTAAAACACTTTTTAGAACATTTTAGAATGTTGTTTTTTTTGTTGGCATTTATATAAATCTATTGGTGTGATACCTTATTGTACATTTAATTGTTTTTTGGTATACGGCTATTTTGAAGTTATAGCCCCTCCTAGGGAAAACTCCACCAGCTGCCAGGTATACTTCCTAGCACCTATTCATTTAGCATAGGGACCTCCTGATGTTCCTACCTGCTGTAAGGAGCTATACGGTAGCCCACAATCCTTTGCATGACAGGATGGATATTTACAAAACTACATAATTTTCTTCCCTTGTACTCTGTATAATACGTGCTAATGTACAAACTTTATGTTTTCGGTCTAATAAGGAAGCGCTGAAGTCGTTTCCTTCATTTGTTTAACTTAATTTTTTTTTGTAGTTCTTATCCTGAAGACTATAGTCCTAATTTAACCCTTGTCATTCAAGTGAGCGTCCATTGTGTATTGAAATTCAATTCAGTTTATTTCTATAGCGCCATTTCCCAACACATGTCATCTCAAGGTATTTTATGGTTTACCAGATCATCCAGTCAGATTGAGTTTTCTGTCTAAGGAAAACCAGTTGATTGCAATGACTTCTTGACATGAAGGTAATCACACTAAGCATGCTTGTAGCGCATAGTGGAGAGGACAAACTCACTTTTAACAGGAAGAAACCTCCAGCAGAACCAGGCTCAGAGTGAATTGCCATCTGCTGAGGCCGACTGGGGTCCAAGGAGACACAAGCAGAGATACAAAAGGCAACCTTAAAAGGCGGCCCCGTCCAGGAAACACAGCGTGTCAAACGAGCACTGAGCCGGGTCCCATGAAGTCAGAGGATGAAGAGAAAGCACATTCAGCCAGCCACAGTGAGAGAAACAGGGACTACACTGAAAAAAACAGGGTTGATCTCCAACATCTATAAAAAAGGTGTTGGATGGCAGCCAGCACAGCTGATATTTCTCTCCAGGATGGTGTGTCACAGCCAAACAGGAACAAAAAGGCAGGAGGTACAATTGGAGGTATTCAGAGTGAACCCATTGACCAAAGCAAAAGAGGCTACGCCAAAAGAACATAGAAAATTTTATTTTGGCAAGATGATGATGTTCCCAAGACTGGGATTTACAAAACATTTTGCCTTTCAAGTTAAAAAAGATTCATCCTTAGTTCATCATATGTAAAATGCAGGCGCTCTATGGCTCAGGGCACTTTCACTCTGGTAGCCCAGTCCAAAATTCTGTACCAGAGATCAGTCCTGCTTTCCAATAAAAAGTGGGAAAACGTGAGGTCCATCCTCTCTCCATGTTCAGATGGATATATATTGTGATATGTGGGAGATGATCCAGTCTTAAATATTGTTTTAGAGCCTTATTGTGCTTCAAGTTGAACCAGAGGTTCAGTACTTGGTTCCTTGGTCATCATGTTGATCTTTGATCTCTAAAGAACGTCATCCAGGCCATAGTCATTCAGAAAAGTTACAAAACAATCCACTGTACTTGGTTTTCAAGTTTGAAGACGTTTCGCTTCCTGTCAGGTCTAAGCACCTAAAACATCATACATACAGGGAAAGAAAGAAGGCACAGAGACAATTTAGTTTTACTCGCGAGGAGAGTAGGAAGAGACTGCTGTAATTATATTAGTTTAATTATGTTGGATAAAAAACTTATTATATCAGGTTAATCAGATTACATTTTAATATAATAAATTTACAGTAGTTACCTAAAAGAAATACAATTAAATTTGCAGCCTCAGTGAACTGTGTTGCAGCCATGCTTTGCTTAGAGACATGCAAATTGAATCCATGTTCACATTTTGGATGGAGAGGAGACAGGTTGTTTGAGGGGGGCATGAAGGAAGCCATCCATGTTCAAGAAAACAACAACTCTAAACAAAAAGCCGACACATATCAGCTTTTAAAGACCTTCAATTCAGCAATTTGAGTTGATTTCTTCCCTACATCATCGCAGAACCCCCACTCCAATTATGTGGGAACAGGAACACCTCAGCCAGGAAGCACAATAGCTTGGTTTCACGCGGACATCACAGTGCTGCTTCGACGCCAAACTCATATGGAGTGGGCAGGGAAATGAAGTAGCTGAGGATCTGCCGTCTGAAATAATGCCGATGTTTTGTGTAGTTTACGGCTGCTCCAATCGTTCGAACGGAAAGGAAAAGTGCTTTTACAGAGTACCAAAGATTGTCGTTCATAAAGGTGAAAAGTGTAAAAAGCTCACAGAACAACGCCGTAAAAAATGGATTTTAAGTCTACGTCTGCGGTCTGGAGGAGCAGAGTCTGCTTAGAAGTCTGCAGCGTAATTACTTCATCGGAATTAAATTACATGTTAGTCAGCTAACTTTTTCCAGCGTTTATATAGCATAAGGTTGTCGTTAAATGCTCATTTACTTAGTAATGATTAATAAGTTACGGGTAGTCTAATATGGACTTCATTGTGACTGTTTAGGCTGTCCTAGCGCTTTGAGCTAGCCGCTACTGCTAACACTAGCATCTTTTAACACATAAAACAATATAAGAACAAACACTCACCCTGGCGAAGACTAAACAATGATAATCGTTGTGGATACGTTTGGTGCCGAGGTTGTGATCCCACCCGCTGAACAACAAGAAGCGCATATGTTCCATACTTTAGAGTAGCCACCTTCATTTGCTTCAGTGTAATGACGCCTGAAGCGAACTGGTGATAGTTCATTATGTCAACGGCCTCCACTGTCAGCAAATTCCTTAAGGTCCACCAAAAACTCACTCATCTTCGCGGAGGTACGGGTCACGCCCAACATATCTGTCAATCAACTCCTTGTATCTATGCTCTTGGAAAACAGGCTCTAAACCCCATACGGCCATGGGCTCTCTCAGTAACGGTGTCCTCCAGCGTTTATGTTAACTTCATAGACTTCCTGCCCTCCATCTGAAATCGTTCTCCATTTGTTCGCGTCATAATCATCAAGTGACTGAAACTCCGCCTATTCCCTTTTAAGATCACCCTTTCAGAGACATAGACAGGTTTCGGGTATTACAGGCTAACAAATAACCCAAACGACTCCTCATTCCTAAGGGACAGACCCACTCATCATGTTCAATTTGCATGTTTTTAAGCCAAAACAAGGGTTTGTTTTTGGTCCACTTAAAAAAGCCTCAAACTCAACACTATTTCTGACATTTTTAATTGAAAAAACTTCCTGGATGGGAAGCGAAACGTCTTCAAACTTGGAATCAATGTCTAGTGGATTGTTATTATTATTTTTTTTCATGTTTTGGAACCTCTGAAATGTTCACAGGATGGCTGCTTTTATAAATTACAGACTTGGTTAACTTTAATAACTTTTCAAAACATTTGGTTTCCTCAATTGTAGCAAAAAGATCAAGTTTATTTCTGTTGTCCAATAATGAGGCCCAACCTAATTACATCCCATCTTTTATTTAGATGAATCAGACATGGCGGGGGAGTTTGCTCCTTTCAGGGGGTTTACAAGGTCTTTTAGAGCTGTTTTTGGGGAAACCCAACCAAAACGACTCTTTGGAGTCCTTTTCACCACAGAATCTGCCTTCCAGATGTTTGGACTGTCCCAGTGAATGGCCTTATGATGGTTTACCGCAACACTTATCCTCGGTCAGACTGACAGAAAATCAGGGAGACAGCTTCCCCTAAACCTGGCCTTGAAAAGATAAAACAGACGGACAAACACTGAGCTGCTGTTTGAGGTTTTTTCATTTTCCCGCGGTGTTTTCTTCCAGCTCAGACCCACGAACAAAAATGCAGAAATATCACCTGCCAAAAAGAGTAGTGATGCTTAAAATGAGACATTTGGGACTGAAAAGATAGATGGAGGACAAGAGGAATGATTCACCTGCAGCTCCTTCAACGTCCGCTTTCAGCGCGCTGTTAGGGTTGAATGAGCGAACACAGATCTTCACCTCCCGCTGCTACACCTCGATTAGGGCGAACGGCCCAGATCATCCGGATGTTGTGATGTTGGATCGCTCTGATGGGATTTGGAAAAACTATGGAAAAGTACAGAATTTGGATAATAGGGTTTTCTAAATCTGGATAAACATGCAAATGCAACAATCATTCATGAGTGTTTTTAGCATTTGTTGCTTTATATTCATCTTAAGGTCACAAACTGATGGCTGGATGGTCTCCTTCAAGGTCCCATTTCATGGATTAAGCTATCGGCATGTTCCCGTGTCCCCTGGCTTTTTGGGTTCAGAGAGTTAGGATCATCACCCTGAGGAAAATTATCAGAACAGATCAGTTTTTTCACGGTCTGACCCTGATTATTTCCTACGTTTTATCCGAGATGTGCAACAGGAAGCGTTAAAACTGGCATGTCCTTTCTGGAGAAAGATTTGAATGAAAATACTCTGAAGATATCCTGGATGAGTCACCAATGAAATACTGGAGTAATTTTTGTAGCTGAGACAATTTTAGGAACTTTCATCACTGTTTTATGTTTTCTCCTTTCGTAGATACGGCTCTCATTTTGTTCGCTTCGCCCTTAAAGCCTTAGAGACGGTTCTAGAACTGTTTCCAGACTGAAAGACGTCCATGACTTTGTTTCTGAACCGTTGATGAATCTCTTTAGTTTAGGGTATTTGTTTTGATGTCTTTAAGCCTACTTCATGTTGTCAGGGAGGTTCTATTACCTGATACACCTGATATCACAGGGACGGACTGTACCGGAATCAAGCTTGGGTCTAACATTAAAGGAAAAGTCTGGTCATTTTCACAAATCAAACTTCTGAAAGTACTTTAAACATGAAATTATCACTAATAATGTTCAATAAATGATAAGCATCGACAGATATCTAGACAGGGGCCAACAGGGGCCAGTGCTACTGTAGCTCATGTCCTGGCCCCTGTTACTGCATAATGTGCAAAAACAATATGGTGATAATTCAAGGCTTCAGCGGTATTGAGATAGGATCCCAGTTTTACTCTACTAATTTTTTTTTTTTATTCTCTACTTTCTACAGGTGAATTCTACTATCAGCTTTTGAGTTTTAATTCAGATTTTTTTTTAAAAAAAAAAGGTAATTTGCACTTGGAAATTATGTGCGAAAATATAAAATCCCTAATTTATTGAAATGTATATTGACCTAATAAGAAATATACTTTTAATTAAACCTAATTGAATTGAAATTTTACTTTATGCAGCTCTTCTTAATTTGACTTTGAATCCATTGCTGTGTTTTTTATTTCACATTTTTCTGTGCCCCCCTTCAAAACAACAACTGGCCCCCTCCTGCCCCTGCACATTTGGGTCTAGGACCGCCACTGATGATAAAGTATTTTGGAATTAGAGTATAATTTTCATGTGAGATGTGCTTTACTGAGGCATCCATGTTTGTCAATAGAACACTACTGCCACCTACTGGTTTGTGGCGAATGGCGCTAGCGGTATGCCTGCTGTTGATCTCAAGTCACAGCATGTATCTGTGTTTTTTGTCTACAACGCCTTATTATCCAAAGTCATCTTGAAAACATTCTTCTTTTCCAAATGTTGGCTACATATTACAGGTTTTTTCTCTGGCCAGGAAGTTATGATGGCAAATCCTCCCTCTTCAAGGATTGGCCGATCCAGCGACTCAACCCGTCGTCACAAAGAATCGGAAAGGTGAATTAAATATTTTTTTTCACTTTTTACCCGATGTATTCCAGCATCCAGCTGCCATGCATGCGGGCGATTGTACAGTTTCACTATAGCTCTGGTGAATTTCAATGGTGAAGTCCTCTGGAAATCTTCAATAATTATTTATTGATTGCAGATGTCTAGTAGTTCCCATTGATTTTGCTTTGTAAAGAGGGGAGAATGGCGCGAGGCTTACCCGCACCGTGACGTCACTGCTGGAAGATGGCAGGAGTGACGTTTTTACCTGATTAACACTAAATTCATTCAAGCACAGCAAATTAATTCATTTTAGGTATAAATAATGATTCACTGATTATTTCTTGTTAAACTGACTTTTCCTTTAAAGTCGATTTAAGATGGAGGCAAGGGTTGGGTTTAAGAGTTTTTTTCATCTTTATTAACATCTGATTTGTGTTTACTAATGTTTTTTTTTTTTGCTGCTATTATGACGATTAGTTTAATAAACATTTAAATGTGAAAAGAAACACTGAGGAAATCTGAAAAGGGGAAAACATTTTCTCTCCATTGCAGACGGAGTAATTTGAATGATTTTACTTCTCCACGTGTGTGAAGATGGAAAATAACGAGGCTGCTCCGTGCGTTGGGGTCTATTGCTGAGGGTATCCCTGGAGGGGGGCCGTCAGACTCCAGGTTACAAAAAAGAAAAGACAAAACACAGAGCAGACCACAGAGAGAGTGTGCCATAGGTCAACCAGAGGAGCTTTTAATTTATGGTGAAGCTGCTTCACCTCTGCATCATCTTCCTCCTCCTCCTCCTCCTCCTCCTCTAAGAGGGTTCACCCTCTCCGCCTGTTATCACAGAGCACATTATCCTCCCTGCATCTGGAGAGCGCAGACGCATCTCAACCCCTCCGGATTCTGGAGGATTGCACGCGGTTGGAAAAAAAAAACAGCTTACCTGGCGGGATCAGTCTGGACCTACGAACCCAAACCTAACATTTGCTCTACAGAACCGACTTTCTGCAGGTTAAAGGTGAAGGAACTTGGAGACTAAGGTGCTTCTATCTTAATCTCACACCTGGAGGCCACCAATCAGCATGGACTTCGCTCACTTTTGGCTTGTCATCACCACCCTGATGCTGATCCATCACGTTCAAGGTAGGGCTGGTTCTGGAGGTCCTCCTTTAATGTACTAATCTTTCATAAATTGCAAGCTGAGAAGTGTTATTCATGATGGGTGAGGTTCTGCCTACAAGCCAAACTCTTCTGACATGATTTGCTGCACAAAATTGCTTCAGCATGCACCTCGTCTCTGATCAGCATGGAGTATTACTGCGGTCTGCATGGTGCAAGCTCCAGGTTCATGATCTCACAAATGAAAGGAGTGTGTCACCGGGTTAGTGAGGACACGTATTGCACTTTCTTTCTTGGACACCTGCCCTTGGAAGTCCCAGCTTTAATATCAGCAGTGTTAAACTGAGGTTAAGGTAACTTGACAGCATAATAGGAGCTGAGTAATGTGGAGGGTTGGACCCGGCAAGAGGTGAGAAAACGTAATGGGTTAATGGAAAGTTCTTGATTAAATCGCACAACTAAGGCGATCTAAGTCTGGGTGTGGAATAGAATTACTGTTGACTGCAATCCAACGGTTAAAGAAAAGTTTGTCTTTTCATTTTTTTTGTTGTTCTGCTCAATCTTGGCAAAGTTGGGACTCGAAAAAAGTATTTGTTTTCATCTCTTTTAGCAAAGTAGTCAGGTTGGATGGTGAAACAGGAATAAAAAAAGAGAATTCTGCTCATTTGTTGCAGAAAGTCAATCTTTTTCAAAGAGATTTCTCTATTTAATGTCCCCCTCCACCAAAATAAATTCAATTCCATCTCTCTACTGTGTGCTAACTACTCTTCTTTGGCTTAAAGGTATCCAATAAATCAGATATCTCATCTGTGGCAACATGTAATGAGTCTCTTCATGTCCATCTGATGAATTACAGTAAGAGTTTGGTAGATAATAACTAAATGCATCCCCCCGGGTAGGACTTGCCCAGAGTTCGGGTGTGTTTGTGTTTTGTTATTCAGTCAAAAGTCTAATTCATGGATGTTTTATTTCCCTGCGGTCTGTTCTGCTGCTGTATGCGCTTCCTGAGCACAAATGAATTTTGCAGGATGGAAGGACTTTTGTAACGCCTCTCAGAAAACTAAATATTCAAGTAAAAATGTTCCCCGTCTGGCCATAAAAAAAAAAAAAAAGAAGGTCCATAATGCCTGAGGAATGTGACGCAGAACATCATAGGGGGGCGGGGGGGTCATGACTCCACAGAGGAAAATCTGGAATGTATTTGACCCTGGGGCGGTCGGGGCTTCTACCTGCAGGTTCCTGTCTGCCCCTGTGTGAACCCATCGGATAACAACAACATGAAGGATGGGGATCAGCTTTTTGTTTTTTCCAGAGACTCCTCAGATTAAAAAAATATATATATATATATATATATATATTAAGGGGTGGAACAGTTCACAAAATCCATGGTTCGGTTCGATTCACGGTTTCTGGTCCGCGGTTTTGGGTTCCCGAGTATATGTTGATTGTTACACCGAAATCCCATAAAAATTGATGGAATTAATGAAAAAAATCCCCAAAAAATAATGGATTCTAATTATTTTAAAAGATCCTTGGAAACCCTGGATCATTTCCGCATGTTTTGCTGCTTTGAATTTAATCATTTCGGCGCATACTCTCCTACCATCTCAAGGGACTCAGAGGGAGAGGCGGGGCCAGAAGGGAGCCACAGTGATGGAGGCTGTAGGCTTTGCTCTGAGCAGCCGGTTTTGGAGGCCCATAGAGGGGGTTGCCCCAGCCAGTGAGGATTTGGGGGTTAGCCTGACATGTTGGTCATGTTGCTGTTAGCCTAAACAAAACGTGGTTGCACAATGCTGTTGCTGTTGCGCATCCACAACTTTTCTTTCGCCGTCGCCATTAGGTCACTCTAAATGCAAAGTGGTCCCACATACAGCGTGAACCTATAAAAGTGCTGCTGGCGCGTCTTCCAACTCCTGTTCTTTCCCACTCACCATTACCCACACAATCCTCCACAACAACTGATTTTTTCCCAGCTACACCCGCTACTGCTGCTTAGCTTCTTCTTCTTCTTGTTTACTACTGGTGGGATTTGGCTTTGGGTCGCAGTACCGCCACCTTAACTCCAGTGTAGTTCGCTTCCCTATGAGAGAAAAGGCAGCAGCGATGAACGAGAACGAAACATCACGAGCGAATCCGAACCGAGGCGCATTCCCGGTATAGTTGACGGCAGCGGATCGATTCCTGGCATGGACATCCAGGTGGACCCTTAGCTTAAGTCCTTAGTGCTAGTAGTGGCCTACCTCAGGCATGAGTGAAACCACAAATACATAGAGCCCGGGCGTCGCGTAGCCGGGTTAACAAGGTCTGCGTCAGTTGCCCCAGGGGAACCAGGGCAACTTGATGACAAATTGGCTACTGGAACAAGACATAGATGGACTATAGCAGCAGAAACTTGTGTATATATATATATATATAGAGAGAGAGAGAGAGAGAAATTCAGTGGATTTGCATTTTATCCCATGGATTAGAAGTTAACCCTTTAAAGCCCGGTCCAAGAATAAAACAAAACAGAAAAAAATAACTTTTTGGTTTTAATTCCTTATTTGGCCTTTTAACAAATATGTAAAAGAAAAACAGAAATACATTTTTTGATATTAATAATTTATTACTATGCGCGATAAGTCAAGATTATTTTTTGTGTAGTCTTCTGCCCATCTGTTATCTGGTATATCTGATTGTGTACTATATGATTTTGAGCAAAGTTTTTACGATTAATATTCAAAAAGATGTCAGATGCTTTTAAAAGCGTCTTCGTTTTACATGAACCCTGCTTAACTGATGGATGTTTTATAAAATGCACAAATTGTTGAGAGAAGGTATGTAATCTATGCTTTATGACTGCCTGCCGCTCCCTGGTTTTAGGTATTCCTCAGGCTGCTTGCTCCAGGGAGTCAGCATTTGGCCTTCACACTGGAAAAAAATCGAAATCCAGTAGTTTTTTCTTAAAATAAGTGCATTTGTTCTTGGATTTAGGTGGTAAAAGAGAGATTTTGCCAATGGAACAAGACAATTTACACTTAAAATAAGAAAACACAATTGCATTGTCTTCTTTCAGGAGCATTTTATCTAATTTTCTTATTTTAAGAGCAAAAATACTCATTCCATTGGCAAACTATCTCATTTACCTACTGAAATTAAGCGTAAATACACTTTATTGAATACACTGCAGTCGCTTTCAGTAGGAGGAAGATCACAGCCTTACTGATGATGACTCAAGTTTTTTCTCAGACTGTAAAATGTTTAAAAAGGTTAAACAAATACAATGAGTCATAAATAAAGCCAAAGAGGTTCCAACATGAACTTCCTGGTGGATCGAAAGGCACCTGCTTGGAAAGTCCCCGTCTCTTAAAAAAAAGAGAGGTAATATTTCAAAGCGGCAGCATTCAGGCCTCAAACTAACTTGGAATCAATAAAAGTCCCTTTATGGCTGCAGAGAGGATTAGGCCCCAACGCTTGTTTTCAACGCACGATAAAAATGTTTAAAGTGGCTCCTTTAGAGAGGGCTACACTGGAAAAAAATCGAAATCTAGATAAGTAATTTCTTCTTAAAATAAGTGCATTTGTTCTTGGATTGAGAAGGTAAAAGAGACATTTTGCCAATGGAACAAGACAATTTACATTTAACATAAGAAAATACTATTGCATTGTCTTGTTTCAAGTGCATTTTATCTAATTATCTTATTTAAAAGAGTAAAATACTCATTCCATTGGCAAACTATTCATTTACCTACCAAATTAAGGGTAAAATACCCTTAATTTAACACATTTTTACTTATTTGTAGGTTGTTTTTCCAGTGTAAATCTAGATAGTTCATTTTTTCTTAAAACAAGTGCATTTGTTCTTGGATTTAGGAGGTTAAAAAGACATTCTGCCAGTGGAACAAGACAATTTACATCTAAAATAAGAAAACACAATTACATTGTCTTATTTCAAGAGCATATTATCTAATTGTCAGATGTTAAGAGTGAAAACACTCATTCCATTGGCAAACTAGCTACCTCTTCAAATTAAGGGTAAATACACTTAATTTAAAAACACCAAATAAATCTCTTTTACTAATGAAATATTGCTATATGTCATCGTTATGTTACGAAACCCTGGCCTAAATTCACAAAATTTTTCATATTTTTATATGTTATGTTTTGATTAGGTATCGATCTATTTTACCAACAAAATCTCACAAGAATTTGCAAAATATCACGAGAGTTTCTAACAGAACGATGAAATTTCACGAGATTTTGAAAGTAAAATAGATCGATACCGCGTTTTAAAAAAAAATCAATTTGATATCAGCATATGAAAATATATTTGAGTATATTACTTTTCAAAGTGTCAGAAAATGGATAACAAAACTGCTATTTTCAATGACTACTTATTTTTGCCCAGCTTTAACATCGCGGTATCGATATCGGGTTATCGGTTGGCCATGAGTTTTAAAATATCGGGTATATCGGATATGCGCCAAAAATCCCAATATCGCGTATCCCTGTTTCTTTTAGCTATCTATACCTTTACTCCATTACTTCTTATTTTTTCTTCCTACTTGACTTTCTACTCATTTTCAATAATAAAGTATCTGTACTTTCTATTCCTTACATTTTAAAACAAAAGCGTTACTTCGTTATTCTTGGATTCATATATAAATATTTATTTCAAGTCATAATGCGGCATCCAATGCAGATCATTGGCACTATCCAGATCTAGTGAAAACTAGTGTAAGTACATATAATGCAAACGCTCATTGGTTAACTATTAAGTCAAATTTATTGTGCCTTGCTGATGCCAAAGGAAATCATCAGAAACAAGCAGGTTTTTCTTCAAACCTTGAATTTTTTATGCCCAGGGGTGTCAAAATTTGGTTCCAGAAAGGGCAGGTGGCGGCTGCAGGTTTTCCTTTCACCCAAGCAATAGCTCAACAGACTCCATTCATCTCATCAGGTCCAGCATGTTCAGATTGGACTCACTTTATGAGATGACTGGAGTCTGTTGTGCTATTGCTCGGTTGGAGAGAAAACCTGCAGCCACACGGCCCTTTCTGGAAGCACTTTGACACCCGAGGTCTATGCCATGCTACAATGCTAGATTCAGAAAAAGATGTTGAAATGTCTGAAAGGTCGGACACAGGCGAGAGCGTATCGGAGACGGAGCATCAACACATCTCCCTCATCCTTGGCCCCTATCTCAGAGAATTTTTTAGAAATAGTAGAAAAATTGAGCTTTAAATCATATAGTGGCATCTCTGGCTATTTTTTTTTAAAGGTTTCTTTTAATTTATTTTTATTTTTAAGCAGGGGTCTTCAACCTTTTCCAGGCCAAGGACCCCAAATTGTATGAAACCGTTCCGACCCTAATATATATATATATGAAATAGTGTTCATCAAAGTTGTCCTATAGTCGCTTATTACAGATGGAGTATGTAACTAAAGTAACTTCTCCCTGGGATTATTAAAGTATTTCTGTATTTCGGTTGATGGGACAGGTGTTGTGAATGAAACGGTGCTCAGCTTGAAAGAGACCACACAATCTAAGTCAAGCTGAATGTGAGCATTGATGACTGAAAGACATCTACTGCCTCCATTAACCTGTTTACCTACAGTTTGTTGAATTCATGTTAATGTGGATTTAGAATGTTTCAATTGGTGGAAAAAATTGAAGGGGGGGAATATAAAAAATTCTAATCAACCAAAAACTTTCATGACCCCCTTTCAGTACCCTGTTGAACACCTCTGTTTTTAAGTCGTTTTTGAGTGCATACTTTTTCAACTTTTACTTGAGTAAAGAGGGTCAAGTTGATACTTCATCTTTTACCAGAGTGTTTATAAGCTGCAGTATATATACTTCTACTTAAGTAACAAATGAGGTTACTTTTTACACCAGAGAGAGAGAGAATTGTTTTCTATCTCCATAAAGCATAAAGAATTTATTCAAAATGTTTTTGTGTAAATGTTCTGAAATATTGTCGAAGATCCGTTCACTGACCAAAAATAGAATCCAAAGTGAATAACTTTTCTTATTCCTTCTGTTTATCTTTTTCCAGTAACTAAGAGTGATGTTGAGATACAGGAAGGATTTGGGAGCCACTAGAAGAAAAAAAAGTTAGCCAACTGATTTTTAAATTTTATTTTCAGTTTAACATAGGAATTCCCAGAATTCTGATTTTTAATCTCAAAATTCTGAGAAAAAGGAATCCGAAATTCTGACTTTTCCCATACTATACTGAAATAAAATAAAAAACAAATCAGTTAACATTTTTTTTTTCAGTGGCCCTAATCCTCTTCCATATATTAGCGATGAAAAACAACAAAAAAAAACTCCCTTTTGTGTAAAACCGTCTAGAAACAACTAGAGGAAGTTAAAAAAGCTGCATAAAATGATCTCTTTTTCATTTTTTAAAGTATGTAGAAAAAGATTAATACATTTTTTTCATCTCGAAAGAGATAAATAATTATTAACTTTGCCAAAAATGTCCACTTTTATCCGCATCAGCGCCTGCTGATCAGTTTTCAAGCTTCTGGATGAAATTCCGATGAAATCCTGATAAACTATTTAAGATTCAGGTCTGTAGTCCCTAAATGTAGGACTTATAGTTGAATGAAAAACATTTTCCTATGGAAGAAAAAGCTGCCTTTTTTTTGGACACCAAATTGCAAATACTGAATTCTTTTTAACACATTATTTTAAAACTGACATTTTTTTAGCTCTTAATTTTGAACATTTAATTATTTTAGCTCTAAATTTGAAACACTGATTTTTGTACACATTAAATTCCTTACGCTGAACTTTCATCTTGTGAAAATTCACCTGTAAGAAAAAATTCAGCTACCAAAAATTCCGCTGCAAAAAAATTTGAAAAAAATTCACCTGCAAACTCAAACCAAACACTTGACGCCGTCGAGCAGCTTGTAGCCAATGAAATCAATTTTTTGTAGCTGAATTTTTTACAGGCTAATTTTTTGCGGCTGATTTTTTTGCAGCTGAATTTTTTTGCAGGTAAATTTTTTGTAGCTGAATTTTTTACAGGCTAATTTTTTGCGGCTGATTTTTTTGCAGGCTATTTTTTTGCAGCTGAATTTTTGCAGCTTGAATTTCACAAATTTTTACCAGATAAAAATGTAGTGTAAGGAATTCAATATGTAAAATTCAGAGTTTAAAATACTGTATACAGAAAAGTGTTTTTTTTTTCCATACTTTCCCTGTACAAAGCACTCTATATTTTAAGATTACTTTTGCAAATAACGCTGCGTGTTTTTCTTTTTAATATATAAGTTTGTCCAAGTTTTCAAAACCTTTGAACTACTGAGACGCTTTGGAGCAAGGGGAATTGAAGCAAGATGTTATTCTCCTCTAAGAGCATACAGTCTTAATGAGTTTGTCGGACTAAAATTAAATCAGCTGTTTCCTTTTGAAAGCTTATTTACACATTCAGAGTCAAATCTGCTTCTGAAAAGTCTTTATTCAGAGGAAATGAAGAGCTGGTGGTGAGAAGTCTTCATCTGACCACCACATGCCGAAACATCCTAACATCAGGTCTCATTTAGTTCTCCCTTGATATTCAGATCAGCCAAACTGCATCTGGTCTCATTTAGGTCTGTGGTGTTAGTTTATCAGCCCCAAATAGAGAAGAATTGGTCTGTTTTAGATGCCGGACTTTGCAGAAGTTTGTTTGGGCTCCGCGTGCAATCAAACGTGGAGCAGAGCAATCAGATACAAAAGCTGCAGAAAATCCGAGCAAACTTGCATGCTGATCTGATCATTGAGGGACAGGCAGTACTTTCTGGATCTGAATCTGCTTATTTAGTCAAAAAAAACAGATGCTGAAACACAGATCAATGTTTTGATGTAGCATCTTCTTTTGCTCAAATGAAGTCAAAGTTTTAACAACATGCAGATATTAGAGTCATTTCTGTTCTCTGATCTTTCATCCCACACTGGAAAAACATCCTTTTTTCTTCAAATAAGTGTATTTGTTCTTGAATTTAGGAGCTAAAAGAGACACTTTGCCAAAAAACAAGACAATTTCCACTTAAAATAAGGAAACACAATAGTATTGTTTTATCTCAAGTCCATATTATCTAATTATCTTATTTTATGAAAGAAATAACTCGTTCTATTGGCAAGCTATCTCATTTACCTACTTTGTAGAATGTTATTGCAGTGCAACATTTTTTGTGCTTTTTATGAACTATATTATAGATTGATGCAAGAAAACATTGCTTTTAAGTCTGGGAATTCAATTCAGTTTATTTATAAAGCGGCAAATTCACAACACATGTCATCTCCAGGTCACTTTCCAGTTCACCAGATCATCCAGTCAGATTGATACAAAGTTTTCTATCTAAGGAAAACCAGTTGATTGCATTGACTCATTGACTCAAATACAATCCCTCGCGCTAAGCATGCTTGTAGCGACAGTGGAGAGGAAAAAACTCCCGCACAACAGGAAGAAGCTCCAGCAGAACCAGGCTCGAGGTGTGGCGGCCATCTGCTGAGGTTGACTGTGTGTGGTTCAGGAGACAGAAGCAGAGACACAAAAGCGGCTGTAAAAGGCACCGTCCAGGAACACACAGCCAGGCGAGGCAGGCTCCGAGCCGGCTCCCCATGTCAGAGGGGCGAAGAGAGCACATCCACACTCTGACGGACGCGGTCGGAAACAGGACCACACTGGAAAACGAGGCCGATCTCCAGCATGTATAAACAAAGGGTGTTGATGGAAGCAGCATTGGATTGTTTTTATCACCAGCAGTACGGATGCCCAATAAATGCCAACAGCCTGTATAACCACAGGGATGATCTGAGAAGACAATTTACACTTAAAATAAGAAAACACAATTGCTTTGTCTTATTTCAACTGCATCGTTATCTAAGTATCTTATTTTTAAGAGTAAAAATACTTTCATTCCATTGGCAAACTATCTCATTTACCTTCTCACATATTTAAAAGGTAAATACACTTAATTTAAGAAATTTGACTTGTTTCCAGATAATTTTTTTCCAGTGTGTCTTATTCCATTGTCGGGGTGTCTCATGTATCTTCTCAATTCAAGAAAAAAATACACTTCATTTAAGGAAAATTGACTTGCCGTAATTTTTTGCAGTGGCAGGAGTATCTGATGGCTGATCTAAGAGAACAAAGTGGCACATCAGAATGCCTTTTTTGCATTAAATAACACATTGATTAGCCTGGCATGGAGGAGATCAACCTGTGGTTCTGCTGAGGTGTTTAGGAAGCCGATCTTTTCTTAGCATCAGGCTCTTCTGAAAACAAATTAAACCGAATCAATTCTGTTTATTCCCATTTAACAACATAATTTCAAGTCTCTTTGCACACTGCACAAAAACATCTAGAATTAAGTAAAAGATGTCTTAAATTAAGTGTATTTATCTTTAATTTGAGCAGCAAAATAAGATGATCTGCCAATGGAATGAGTATTTCTACTCCTAAAATAAGATATTTAGATAATATACACTTGAAATAAGAAAAAGCAATAGTTTTTTCTTATTTTAAATGGAAATTGTCTTGTTCCATTGGCAAAGTGTCTCACTTACCTCCTCAATTCAAGAAAAAATGCACTTAAATTGAGCAAAAATGACTTATTTAGATTTCCATTTTTTGCCGTGCAGAGACGATCCAGTCAGAATGATCACAGGTTTTCTAAGGATTGCATCTTCGTCATTCACTTTGAAGAACTCACTCCTCCTGGCTCAGCATGGATCGACATTGGAAAGTCATTCGCGTTGTTTTACTGATTGCATTTGATCTTCCTTTGCACCCTATTAGCTCAGAATAAAGTCGTCCCTTCTGGCTGTCGACCTTCTGTCCAAAAAATACCAACAGGTGCAGAAGATAGTTAGAAACTGTGGTTCCACCATCTACACCTGGTTCTTGGCCATCTGTCTTTTATTCTAATCTTAGTTGGAGGTTAGAAATAAACGTGCTGCAGAGAAACTGTTACACTGGAAAAAATCCAAATCTAGATAGGTCATTTTTTCTTAAAATAAGTGCATTTGTTCTTGGATTGAGGAGAAAAGAGACATTTTGCCAATGGAACAAGACAATTTACATTTAAAAAAGAAAACACAATTGCATTGTCTTATTTCAAGTGCATTTTATCTAATTATCTTATACTAAGAGTAAAAATACTCATTCCATTCCATTGGCAAACTATCTCGTTTACCAAATTAAGGGTAAATACACTTAATTTAGGAAATGTTAACTTATTTCTAGATGTTTTTCCAGTGTAGCAGAACCGATCCTGAATTCATCACCCCATGATCCCATTTGTAAAGCAATGATTTTTAGTTGTGACCTATGAGGAGTTAATAAGAAAGCAGCAGCTGTCATCTTTGCAGCTTAATCAGGGGACTCAGATTTAAGCGTCACCTTAGTCTCAGCAGAGAAGTTGTTCTGACAATAATCCTGAGTAAAACACTGTAATTAGATATTAACTGCTACTGATCACCATTCGTCTTTTCTTTGAAGAAGAAGATGGAAGCAGGCTGTTTAACTGATTAATGATGCTACTTAAACTGCAACTCCATTTGTTTCTGGGTTGTTCCTGCAGTAGAGAGTTTTGCACTTGAGGCGTGATTCTGGAGGCTCCGTCTCCCTATAGCAGGTCTATTCGGTGGTTAACTGCCCTCTTTCTGCTCACCGGGTGCTGTTGCTTTTGGACCGGACGGTGCTTTTTACCCCCTCTGTGCTGCGGGATCCTTCCAGTACTACTTCTTCAAGCTGGAGACGTTTAGGCTTCGGAGCGTGCCAGGAGGGAGTTTAGCTTGGCTGTCCTTTTGGCCTCGGCACCGTTTATAACATCCAAAGAAACCTGAGTTTGCACAGTTCAAACTCAACTCTGCTGATTTTTTTTTATTGCAAACACAAACCGCTCCATGGCAAAGAGCTCTGTTCTATATGCTTATTCACACTAATAAACAATAAGTAGCCTCTCAGATGTTATTTAATCTTCTGGACTGTGGGAGGATCCTCGGTGCTTCCAGCCCAAACATGGATCAGCAGCTGATCCACCTGCATATCAAACCAAATATTGTTGAACTCCTGTGGAGCCAAGGAGAGGGAACAGAATTAGAGCAGATCTAAATAAAGTGGACCTTCGCTCAAAAAGCAACCGCTTTTGGCATTTACTTAATCATATTGAGTTACTTTAACACAATTGTTTTATGTCCTACCCTGCTAACATGAAGCAATTGTATATTTAAATATGATTAAGTAAATGTCAAAAACCGGTTGCAGAATTTTTTTCAGTGTTGGTGTACGCAAACAAGATTCTCACCAGACAGAGAACCACTTTTTCTCAGGGTCTGACAACTAAATCAAACTTTTCCACTTTTAGGTCTGTAGGGATCATCGACATGATTTCTATTTGCCAAATATTAGAAAAATAGAAGCCAGATTTTTTTTTTATGTGTTCTTTAACTCCTGAAATGTCTCACAATAGTTTGCAGGAATATTTTGGCTCATTGCTGCTGACAAAAATACATCAATAGTCCTGCAAACTGTAGGGGGTCTGTCTCCTTCTTTACTAGTGATGGGTATCCTCGAGGATTTATTGATTCTACTACTGTTAATAACAGTCCTTATCCACCCAAAAACAATAGAAATGTCTTATAAATAACCTTTCATATAAAGACGCCAAGTTCAAAATGGAAGGATTTTTATCTTGTGTAAAATCCCCATATTACACTGCAAAAAATGGAAATCTAAGTAAGTCATATTTTCTTAAAGTAAGTGCATTTTTTTCTCTAATTGAGGTCGAAAGTGAGAGACTTTGCCAATATACATTAAAAATAAGAAAAAACAATTGCATTGTCTTATTTTAAGTTCATACACTCACCGGCCACTTTATTAGGTACACCTGTCCAACTGCTCGTTAACACTTAATTTCTAAGCAGCCAATCACACGGCAGCAACTCAGTGCATTTAGGCATGTAGACATGATCAAGACAATCTCCTGCAGTTCAAAGCGAGCATCAGTATGGGGAAGAAAGGTGATTTGAGTGACTTTGAACGTGGCATGATTGTTGGTGCCAGAAGGGCTGGTCTGAGTATTTCAGAAACTGCTGATCTACTGGGATTTTCACGCACAACCATCTCTAGGGTTTACAGAGAATGGTCCGAAAAAGAAAAAACATCCAGTGAGCGGCAGTTCTGTGGGCGGAAATGCCTTGTTGATGCCAGAGGTCAGAGGAGAATGGCCAGACTGGTTCAAGCTGATAGAAGGGCAACAGTGACTCAAATAAGCACCCGTTACAACCAAGGTGGGCAGAAGAGCATCTCTGAACGCACAGTACGTCAAACTTTGAGGCAGATGGGCTACAGCAGCAGAAGACCACACCGGGTGCCACTCCTTTCAGCTAAGAACAGGAAACTGAGGCTACAATTTGCACAAGCTCATCGAAATTGGACAATAGAAGATTGGAAAAACGTTGCCTGGTCTGATGAGTCTCGATTTCTGCTGCGACATTCGGATGGTAGGGTCAGAATTTGGCGTCTACAACATGAAAGCATGGATCCATCCTGCCTTGTATCAACGGTTCAGGCTGGTGGTGGTGGTGTCATGGTGTGGGGAATATTTTCTTGGCACTCTCTGGGCCCCTTGGTACCAATTGAGCATCGTTGCAACGCCACAGCCTACCTGAGTATTGTTGCTGACCATGTCCATCCCTTTATGACCACAATGTACCCAACTTCTGATGGCTACTTTCAGCAGGATAATGCGCCATGTCATAAAGCTGGAATCATCTCAGACTGGTTTCTTGAACATGACAATGAGTTCACTGTACTCAAATGGCCTCCACAGTCACCAGATCTCAATCCAATAGAGCATCTTTGGGATGTGGTGGAACGGGAGATTCGCATCATGGATGTGCAGCCGACAAATCTGCGGCAACTGTGTGATGCCATC
>JAGKQL010000007.1:6675099-6695247 GCA_018398635.1 Cyprinodon brontotheroides | reverse complement strand
GTAACGCAGGCTAAGAAAAGAAGCCAAACGACCCCCATTCCAAATGGCCGAACCCGTTCGTCCGTTTCAATTTGCATGTTTTCAAAACAAAAACAAGGATTTGTTGGGCTACTGTATAAAGCCTGGAACTCAACACTATTTCTGACATTTTGAATTGAAAAGCTTCCTGGATGGGAAGCTAAACGTCTTCAAACTTGGAAACAAAGTCCAGTGGATTGTTTTTAATTTTCTTTTGTTGGAATTTTTTTTACAATCACTAAGCTCACTTAGATTATTGCTCCTTCCTGTGTTTCCAAAAAGGCCAAAGTAAATAACCCAGTCCTTCTTTTCACTGTAGACAAGCCATGATCTGCTTATCTGTTCTCCATTTTTCATTTGATGAAATAATAGCTGCATGAATCATGACAGCAGACAAGATAGAGGAGAGCAGGAGGCGGAGTTACCAATCTACTTGCTCTGGAGAGCAGAGTTCGCTGCTTTCATATGTTGTCTCAAGTAGCAGAAATAAGTTGCTAGATTTGGCGCTAAGTGCACATTTTTTTGGAGGTAAAAGTGCCAGAGGGGTCTGAAAAGTCGTTAAATATAGCGAAAAAAGCGCAAAGTTGGAAACACTGCTCTTTGCATCGCTGTCTCTGTTTGGACCTTCTGAACATGTGCAGCAAATGTACTGATCCAATATGATGGACACTGAAAAAAGGGGGGCTGAGACACACTTACGGTAATATTATAAGAGTTCTGATGGTATTTTAGCGAAAGGATTTTGATCAAAAACTTAATTAATGTGCACAAATAAGGGATTAACTATACTGAGTTTTATGGGGCCCTAGGCAACTGCCTAGTATTACCTAATGGGAAATCATGCCCTGCTTTTGAGTTCATATGATATATTTCCATCCAAAGCCTCACAGAAGGACCACCTACAAACCTGACATGTTTCAGAGCAGCCAAGACAGAAGGTTACAGATACAAGACAGCCAGCTTGTTTGTCTGTCAGCAGACTGAATAAGCTCAGTGAGAATGAAAGGATGATAGCCATGATGAAACGTCCAGGTGATGAGCTGAGCCGGGCGGCGAGCCAGCTCACCTGCAGACTGGACTTGGGAACGGGAGTTTGATATTGGTTGAAGAGAAAACATGCAGCTCACAGCAGGATTGAGTGTTAAAACTTTACAGGAAGGAAGCCTGAGTGGATCCATCTCAGACCCAGGCTGGATGGAGTTCAGCTCCCCAGCCTCTCATCAACATAATCGACTCTGTCAAAGCTTTTCTAAAGGGATTCAGACATGCTGAGAATTTAAAGTTTGCTCTTTTTCATTTCAAAAATGGTCTTTTTTTCATTTATATCTTATCTTTTTGTCTTATTTTTCTGACATTTTACTCTAAACTATCTCATTGTCTGATTCTATCATCCTTGTTGTAAAGCTCAGCCTCAGCCTCCACAGTGTTGCATGTTTTCCTATCAACATTTACTCTATTGCACCTGAGGAAAACAGCACTGCAAAAAAGCGATCTGAAAATTAGTAAAAAGATTCTTAAATCAAGTGTATTTACCCTTAATTTGAGCAGGTAAATAAGATAGTGTGCCAATGGAATGAGTATTTTTACACTTAAAATAAGATAATTAGATAATATGCACTTGGAAATAAGAAAGTGCAATATTTCCCTTCTTATTTTAAATGTAAATTTTCTTGTTCTATTAGCAAAGTGTCTCACTTACCTCCTTAATTCAAGAAAAAATGCACTTATTTTAAGAAAAAACGTCTTATTTAGATTTACATTTTTTGCAGTGAGTATAGCTTATATCAAAAAGGAGTTTTGCATCTGTCATTTTTCATAAGGGTGTTTACAAAATTGTCGTTTAGGAAAATTGCATCCTGTCAGTGAAAATGCATTAAATTAGGTTTACTAGACAACGCTTGTTTGACCACATGAGGCCATAATACTCACTTTGGATTTTTTTCTAAAATCCAATTGTTTTGATAGTCGTTTCCCATTTCCAAATATATGCGACATGTCTGGGATTTCCTGTGTGAACTGCATTCATACTTAAGTGACCTGCATGCACAGTAGACATAATGACGTCATCTACTGCAAGGCAAAGGAAAATAAATAGGCATTTACATTAAAACAAATGGAAGCATACAAAACCAATCTCCAAAAGTATAAATACATATAATCAATTAACAGAGACAGACCCATTTGAGCAACGAGGCAATTCTGTGTTTACAGAAGCAAACATGGATGTAGCGCTGGAGCGCATCTTTTAATCTTTATTAATCTGCATTAACAACACAATCTTTACAAGAACGTTGAGAATAAAGATATGCATTATTGTCCGCCATGTTTGCTTTTCTACCCGCTTAGTGACTTTTGTTGAGTATTTATGACGTTTAGGTCAGACAAATGCAACCTGGTCGTTCGGACACAGGTCGCAGATATCGAATTTAGGGCCACAGAACGAAGTGGCCTGGGTCGCATACAGGGCTCGATGTTAACCATCGCCCGATCTCCGGGCAAGTAGTTTTTATTGTTGGGAGAGTACAAATCGCAAAAAAAAAATGTTTTCACTCAAAATTACTTTAAAATCACCGACATTCGATAAAAACGACCCATAAGCGTTGCCGGCGCCATTTTTGTTGTTTTGTACACAATCTCACGTGATTTGAAAAAGCCGCGTGATTTGAAAAAGCCGGGTGATTTTCCGCCAGATGGTGTGATTTTTTAGCCTGGGTGCCTTTCCGAACTTAGTCCCGCCCACAACGTTTGAGGTCGGGAAGTTCGGTCTGGCATTGCTCAATAGTAGCGCGAGTATGCTAGCACAATATCTGGTGGGCCAATCAAATTGTCAGGGCGGGCTTTATACGATGATGGACAGATGATCAACAGTAACGTAATCAACCACGCCACCAAAGTGCGCTTGGGTGACAACAACAATGGCTGCCGCTGGAGAGTTGAGGTGTGTAGATTCTGCTATTAGGTCTGTTCTAGAAGATATCGACTGCAAATTAATTTTAAAAGAGGAACAGAGAAACGCGATCAAGGCTCATCTTCTTATTCTAGGCGCGCAACTGCACGCTTTGATTTTTGTGGACAACAACTATGCCTCGCTTAACATACGTCAGGCACTCCGTTGCTCTTATTGGTTGTAGGTCTATCCAATTGAGTGCAGAGGCATTTTTTTTCCTGGTTCGTTCGAAACACGCCCCATAATAACAGCTCTATGGAGCAGCATCAGACTCAGATTCTGACTAGAACTGAGTAGGACTACGTCAGACTAGTGATTTTTGTCCACATAGCGGTAATTTTGATTTAGTTACCAAAACGACAAACAAGCTAGAAAGCGCTATCATATGGCAGTCTTCTGTACAGTGATGCAGGTCACGCATTAAAAAATGTTCATTAATTTTTTTCTCTCAGACATTGGAGAGGTGCATTTAAATGTTATAGAGCTAAACATTAGATTAGAAGAATCTGTCAAACTCACCCATCAAAGTTAGGGGTTATCTAACACCTGATTGGTCACCCTGCACATTAAGGCGAAGCAAATCGATTACAGAGACTCGATTCGCGTTAACCCCGCCCCTTTGATGGGTGAGTTTGACAGATTCTTTTAATGGTTTCGATGCACTGCGACACAGGACCATGAAATAATTAAATGCACACTGAAATATTTTTATTATATAATTATAATATAATTATTTATTTATTTAATGCTGTATGTATTTATTTAATTGTGGCACATTATATTAGTGACATGGTTTTAATTAACGTATGACACATTTATTTATTTAATTCCACATTTAATTAATTATTGACACATTGAATTATTTATTTAATGCTGTATTTATTTATTTAATTTTGGCACTTTTTATCCTCCATACGCTAAAGGCAGCTGTGTGAACGCAGCCTTAGAGAGAAGAACATCAGCAGGGAGTGATGGAGTCAGACTTGTGTTTGGTGACGCCATTTGCTACCGATAAGACCAGTGATGACATTGTGAGAAAATGATTAAACTAATAAAGCTTCCAAACTTAGATGCCAAGTAAAGTATAAAGTTCTGCTGATTAACTGGGCCGTTTTGGTAAAATTAATGCAGAGAGAAAAAGCAGGTTGATCATCATAGAGGAGAATGTGGAACATGTTGGGAACTCCTGTAATAGTCTGCATACTCATAGAAAGTAGGTAGTTGTGCCCCTGAAACGTTTTTAAGGTTTCGTAACTTATCACTTACCAAAATATGGGGTCCCATCGTTGTATTTTGGAGTTTTCTTGGTTCTGTTTGCGCCCTCAAGTCATTAACGTCATCATGAATTAGAGTCGTTTATGGCTGAATGGGAAGTAGCTGCGATAACAGTGTGCTCTAAGTCTGGGGCAACAGCTCTGGTAAAATTTTGCAGGCTCCCTCTGGGTTGAGCTGGACTAATGGATCCAAGCTTTATCCAACAGCAATGATTGTGTTACTCAGGTGGCAAAAGAAAAGCTGGGCTGGAATGTCTGCTTTAGATTTACTGAACCGTCTATGACGGCCATGAGGGGTGGATTGAGACTGGAAGGCATCCTGGATGTGGGCCTGAATCATCTGGAATAAGCTCTAAAGGTGAAGACCCAGTTGATGTAGGTTCAGGTATCAAGTTGGGATGCCAGGTGCCATTTAAAGATCTACAAAGAGATTTCCCATGTCACTGGGAAAAAAAACCCACAGGCAGAACCAGAACCTCGCATACCAGGAGGAACTGGAGAGTCCTCCTCAGGAGGGATGTCAGAATTTCAGTTCTCAACCTGGTGCCTCTTGACCCGAAACCCAGATAAAAGGAAAATGATGGATGGGTGTTTTTTCTACTGAGAAAATATTTTCCCATTTAGCCACATCTTACCCTTCTAAAGCTCACCTGTTTGTCTTTAGGTCAACTTCACTTTCAGGACTCATGTTAACATCTAATAAAAACCAAATGCTTTCATGCTGAAGGGTCTAAGGCAAAGAAATGCTTTTCTGAGCTCCTAAATTGTTTTTTTTTTAAAGCAAAAGGGTTTCAGGGGAAACGGATCAATTCACTCTTGGTTGAATTGTTAGTTTAAAATAGATCCTATTTGTAAAAAGCAACAAAGTACTTTTTAAATGATTTTTCTTTTTTACTTTAGGCCTACATTTTATTTCTATTTCTGTTCACTTTACTGTCATAGCTGCAATTCATAACACATTCCTATTCAAGCACTGGAAAAACGATCTAGAAATAGGTAAAAATGTCTTAAATTAAGTTTATTTCCCCTTAATTTGAGTAGGTAAATGAGATAGTTTGCCAATGGAATGAGTATTTTTACTCTGATAAATAAGATAATTAGATAATATGCTATTGAAATTAAACAATGCTATTCTGTTTTCTTATTCTAAGTGTAAATTGCCTTGTTCCATTGGCAAGATGTCTCTTTTACTACCTTAATCCAAGGGCAAATGCACTTATTTTAAGAAAAAAATGACTCATCTAGATTTAGATTTTTTCCAGTGAGGCATTTTGGAGTCAATTCAGTTTAATTATACAGACAGAATGGTTAAAGTTTTCCAACTAAGGGACCCCAGCAGACAGCATCAGGTTACCAACTTGCAGAAATGACTCCAGCTGTTTTAAATAGAAAGTAAAAGTAGTCTAAATATGAGACACTCAGTCACCATCATAGTTTTGTGGAGATATTGCAATTTTTTTCTTTTCAAATATGACTTTTTTAAACATTTTCGAAGGACCTAGTCCAAGTGGGCCATATCCTAACGATGCAGTTTCTGCACTGGAAAAAATAAAAATCTAGAGCGGTCATTTTTTTCCTAAAATAGATGCATTTGTTCTTGCATTGAGGAGGTAAAAGAGACATTTTGCCAATGGAACAAGAGAATTTACACTTAAAATAAGAAAACACAATTGCATTGTCTTATTTCGAGTGGATTTTATCAAATTATCTTATTTTAGTAAAAAGTAAAAAAATACTCATTCCATTGGCAAACCAAATTTCATTTACCTGCACAAATTAATGGCAAATACACCTCAAATTAAACATTTTTTACTTATTTTTAGATCGCTTTTTCCAGTGTGAATTGGGACACAACCTGTCTTCTAGGTTAGCTTGAAGCTAACTTCAGCTGTTAGCTTTAGCCATTAGCTTGGAGTAACAGATGCGTGTATGTCACCAGCGAAGTTTGACATCTGTCCAGAGGCGTAGCAAGAAAATGGACAGGCGCCAGAACCTCAGGGTCAATCTACACTGTTCCAACAGGAAAATTAACAAGCAAAACATCCATATTTTCTAAGTTAATATAAACTATACTTTCTTACAGATTTTGCTTTTAAATAGACACATACATTTGTTAGGTTTTATTCTTTTATACATCATGTGCAATGTTACTTTGTTAGCCAGATTAAGTAGAGGCCTTCCTTCACATTGTGGATGTCACTGTGTATGCGAAGGTCATCTAAATAGGACAGCTTTCTTGTCTTTTAACATCGTGAAACCCGGCCTGATAAGGGAGAGCTATCTTTAATCTTGGGCATGGATGGGCGTGTCAGTTTCAGCCGCAGACAGCAAAAATGCTGCAATTACCATATGGAACTCATGAGGTATAAGAAGCGGGAGATGTGTTGTTAGGGGAGACTCAATCTCTTTGCCGGACGCTCGCGGGCGTGATTTTTGAGCCCACAGCTGTGTGAGCAGCTTCAAGCATTTTTCTCTGTCCTGTAGCGACCTTGATCTGGAATAAACTCTGTTACTTTTCCCTCCTGTTTTTATAGTCTTTTTTTTTATATGGTTTTACCCAGTTTGAAATAAGGTAGTAAATAACTTGCTCCCAGGAAAAGAACCGGAAGGGTCCCGAGGCGCAACTGCCTTCAAAGGGACATAACTTCCACATTTAACATATTCAAACATCTGTGCTGTCTACATAAAATTTATAATGGACAAAATCAATTCAGCTTTGAGTTCTGGGGCAAAAATCTTTCTCAGTGTCATTACTTAAATACTTTTATCAATAATCATTCTGCATTAAATTTATATTTTCAGGTTGTAATATCTACAGTACTAATAAAGATTCTAGATGACTTGCAGAGACACATCATTTTCTCTTTATCCAACATATCACAAAATCTAGCTCTGGAAAGTGCGTGAATTCTGTACTTATCATCTTTAATGTCAGTATTTCGATTTGCATAATTAACCCCAGTGTTTTTGTTGTGAAGTAATTGTTAATATATGCACTTTAAAAAATTAAAAAATGTCTTGAGAGCTGTACTGAACAAAATTCCTTTTGTATACACTCTATGTGTACAAAATGACAATGAAATCTGTCTAAGTCTAGTTGAAGAACAAATGTCTTTGGTGTCTTGTGTTTTTTTTTTTTTTTTTTTTGCTGGTGATAATTTAAGTTCTCTGCAGGTTTATAATAACATATACTCCGGGGGCCTGAGCCTCAGAAGATTTTTTCATCCTAAAACAAACAGAGCAAAAGTTATTTGCATGTACAATTATCAGACAAAGATTGTGCAAAACATATCCTGTCAATATGTGCCTATATTTATATGAAAAGCATTTTCTAAACACCGATTGCTTGGGTGGAGTTTATGCGAATGTAAATATTTACCAACTTGCAAAGCGATTTTTTTTTTTATTTATCTGAGAGAACAGCTTTTCTGTCTTATTAGGGCGTCTAAAAGTCAGGTGCAAACTTACATGCAAAAACTGTTACGATGCTAGATGATGGAGAGATACTGTGTGGACATGTAAATATATTTGGACAATCAGAAATATCAATAGTAGAATAGTAATAATTAAACCATGTCTATGCAGGTGGGCACACATTGATGTAATGTTGTATTTGATTGGGGGTCAATCAGCAGACAAAAAAAACTCATGTTTATGAAATATCTTTTTAAATTCAACTTTACCTTACCTTTTTTTTTTTTATCTTTTTGATTAAATGTATTTTACTTTTGTTTGTAGCACTTTAACATAAGCTATACCTGGAGTGCACCATAAATAAGATTTTGCATTATCTTCTTTGCCTACACTGGAAAAATCTAAATCTAGATAAGTCATTTTCTTAAAAATAAGGTATTTGTTCTTGAGGAGGTAAAAGATATATTTTGCCAATGGAACAAGATAATAGTATTCTCAAAAATAAGAAAACGTAATTGCATTGTCCTATTTCAAGTGCATTTTGTCTAAATATCTTTATTTAAAGATTTTAAAATACCACACAATATTGGCAAATCTCTTTCATTTACCTACTCAAATTAAGGGTAAATACACTTAATTTCTGATATTTTTACTTATTTCTAGATAAGTTTTTCAGTGTAGTGGATAGGGCATAGAGCCTGAAATCCTGAGGGTTCTGTGTTCAAGCTCCACTCCCACAGGTTGCCACTCTGCAAAAATGATGCAAAAAATAGAAGTAAAAATTTCTTAAATTAAAGTGTATTTACCCTTGATTTGAAAAGGTAAATTGATAATTTGCCAATGGATGAAAGTGTTTTTTACCCTTAAAATAAAAATTTGAACCTAATGCATAATATGCGCGAAGTAAAGAGTCAAATTCAAAAACTAAACTCCTTGATTTTAAATCCTAAATCTTGTTCCATTAATGAAATGTCTCTTTAATCTCCTCAATTTAAAGGCAAATGCATTATTACAAGAAAAAACTTAGAATTCTAAATTCCTAAATTCACGAAGAGTTTTTTGTATTCTTTTCGATTTGCTATGTACTTGTGACATCGTATTGACAAAACAGCTGGAAAAAAGTCTATTAATCTATTCTGTTAATCAATTTAAATAATCAAATAGCTCCATTGAAAATTCATATTTTAAATTATTATCTTTACCTCCAACCCAATGGCTTATAAACTTGTCTCAAACTGCCGGTGTCACACACAATCTGCTCATTTTGATAAATTGGGACCAAACCGGTTTTTGCATCTTAACATCTGCAATCTTTGCAGATCATCCGCAGGAAATCCACGTCCAAATGATCACCCATTCTTTGGAAAGTAGGCCCCAAATGTGGAGGGAAAGAGGAGTTTTCATAGCTCTTTTAAGCATTGATTGATCATATCATTTCAGGAGTGAAAGCTGTTTTAATCCTATAATCCTGGCCTGAAGAATCAGCTGGATTAGCTTGGTGTGATGTATAAAGGAAAGGTTGCTGCACCAAGATATAGAATAGATAAAGAAATGTACTATAATTCAATATGGATTATCCAGGAAGTCTTTACATAGGAGTGAATGGAAGCCAGATTTTCAGGTGAATAAGTCTTTTAAGATATTTTTTGTGATGGTTATGCTTAATAACCTGTAAGTCTGGGATTGAAACCTCTGAGCTGCTTGTTCAAGCTTCCATGAATAAGCTAGTGTGTCCAAAGGCAGGAAATTGAAAGAGGGTGTGCTCTGTATGCTTTCGGATACACGATGACCGTGAATAAAAGGCGTGACATCTCATTTCAGCGCAACCCTCCGACCTGTCAGAACCGCGTTAACTTTGAGCTACTGACTCGGTTCTTTTGGGCCCATCTCCAGGCGTAGGGAGGTCGTAGAACTCTGGTGTCCAAAGTTAATTTCAAAAACTCACATTGAAGAGTTTTAGCTGCGGGTTTAAATCCAACAGGAAGCCTATCTGTGAAATCGACCCCCGGAGTGAGCTCAGGAGGTCGACCTCACAGCTTCTAATTATCCATTTTCAGCAAACCGCTGAAGTTTATGTGGCTCATTCCTGGAATTTTTCTCCATGTATTTCTTATACTATTACATTTATATTAATATTGTATGTTTCGGTATGTTTGGAAAACTTTTAAAAGTCTAAATGGAAGGATTATTGTAGAGCAAACTTGAGCCTCTGGTCCATAAAACAAACCAAAACTATTAAAAACATTAAACAGACATCTTGTTAGCTGGATGTGGATGTTTGCAGTTTGAAGCTCAGCTGCACAGAACATTATTCCTTCATTATCCGCTGTGATAGATAGACAAATGTCTGGCTGGGTGTTGCTGTGCTGAGAGATGTTACTGAAGCTGGGCCAGACTGGACCCAAAGGAGTCCTTCGCTTTCCACCAGGATAAAGCTGATGTTATTAGTTTTTCTACTAAAAAAAAAAGTGTGTATTTGTTTCTTATTTTGTGTTTCCAAGGGTTCATGGGCATAACTAAGTGATAACTTTTATGAGTTCTTTCTGTTCTACTTTCCAAGAACTTCAAAGAAGTCTCCTTTTGAAAAAGAAGAATTTCAGTTTTTGATTGTTTTATTAGAACACAATGAAGAAATAAATTCAATAGATAAAAAAAAATATGATTAATTAGCCTCCTTTCCTTCAGTAACTTGTGCACTGGAAAAAAAATCAAAATCTAGATAAGTCATTTTGTCTTAAAATAAGTCCATTTGTTCTTGGATTGAGGAGGAAAAAGAGACATTTTGCCGATGGAACAAGACATTTTACATTTAAAATAAGAAAAATTGCCTTATTTCAATTGCATATTATCTAATTATCTTATTTTAAGAGTAAAATACTCATTCCATTGGCAAACTATCTCATTTACCTACTTAAATTAAGGGTAAATACACCTAATTTTACTTTTTTCTAGCTAGTTTTTTCCAGTGTGCTCCTTCCTACTTCACATTATCTCCACTAGTAAAGTCCGGTCACTTTTAGAATACAAACTTCTGAAAGTACTTTAAGTATAAAATTATTCCATCCTGTTCAATAAATGATCACTTTTTTTAATTAAGAGTAATTTTCATCTGAATGTTCTTTACTGGAGGCATCCATGTTTGTCAAAAAAAGAACACTACTGCCACCCACTGGTTAGTGACGTCCACGGTGCGGCATCGGCTGTTGATCAAGTCCCAGTGCTGTATCTGGTGTTTTTGTCACAATGCGCTATTATCCAGTCATCTTGAAAACATTCTTCTTCCAAATGTTGGCTACATATTACGTGTTTTTTTTCTCTGGCCAGAAGTTCGATGGCAAATCCTCCCTCTTCCAGTTGGCGCATCCAAAGTTCATGCACCAACCTCGTCCGTCACACAGGAGGATCAGGAATCAGAAATGTATCCCCTAAATTATTTCTATCTGCTTATCGATGTATTCCAACATCCAGCTGCCATGCAGTGTGGGCATTGTCAAAGTTTCACCTATAGCTTCTGGTGAATTTCAATAGGTAAGTCCTCTGAAAATCTTCAATAATTGTTGTTGATTGCAGATGTGTCTAGTAGTTCCGCGTTGATTTAGCTTGTAAAGCGGGGAGAATGGCGGCTAGGCTTATCAAGACCGCAGACGTCACTGCTTTTCGGAAGATGGCAGGAATTGTTACTTATATTTGGGCAAGCAAAATGGCCGCTCCCAGACTAAGTGATTGTGACGAAAACATATTCGAAAAATATTGTTTTTGTTTTTTTTACAGAAAAATATTGTTTTTATTTTTTTTTTAACTGGATTAAAGCTAAATTCATTAAATCACAGCAAACGTATTAGTTTCAGGTATATATAATGATCCATATCGAGTGTTTCCTTGCTCTCATCACGGACTTCTGTTCTCTGCCTATTTACTGATTCTTTCCGTGAGTACTCAGGTTCCTCTCCCCATTTCTCTGCCCTTGTCATCTTTTTTTGCTTAGATGGACATTTTTGCTCAACCTGACTCTGCCAGCTGGATTTGCTCCACATATCCATCTGGAAACCTTCCGTTAGTAATTTTGGGAAGGGCGAAAAATACTGGTTAGCTTCGGATTGGCCTATGTTGGTGATAGGCCCCGGGCCAAATAAACCAATCAGATCAATGAAGCATATGGCGTGCTAACAGCCAGGCCTAACTCTTGCGCGAAATCCAGTCGGGAGAAAAGAGCAAAAACATTTCATCTTTTCCTCTGAGAAAAAGCCGTCCAAGAAACCAGTGTTTTTGCTCTTCTTTTCCAGTGAAAAAATACTCATATATTCCGAGGCAAAAACTTGCTCGACCAGCCAGCTTCACGCTAGTTTTTCATCGGACGAAGCCGCCATGTTCTTTAAGACTTCAGACTGTGCCATTGCTTCTCGTTGAAGTCACACCCTCAAACCGCCTCAAACCAGCGCTGCTTGGGCGTTCATTTACGGTGAACTGCTCCGAATTTTCTTTAACCAGGAGTCTCCAGGGCTGTTTAGCGAGTGAAATCTTAAAAGCTTGCGAGATCAGGATGGTCTCACGAGGCTACATTTTTGCATCTCGGCTGGAGTTTAACCTCTCAAAACCCACAGGGTTGCCGGCGAAGCTTTTAAAACTAATAACTCAGAACGTGTGAAAATTACACCGGTAAAATATTTACCAATATAGACATGTTAGACATCGTTGGAAAGCTTAGATTCTCCACAATTCAACCACCAAATTCATTTTCTGGACACAGTGTGCACCACAGCACAATTAACCACAAGCAAGCATGTCTTTATTATTGATGTTCAAAAAAGAACTGTCATTTTCGAGAATAAAAAAAACAACAACTTTGAGTCATGTTTGAGCTGATAAAGCTTGAGCTGTGTTTTACTCACCCAATTTTCATGTATATATTCAGAACCTAGAAGGTGTTAGCTTTCAAACAGTGTATCACACTTGTAATTTGGGCTTACAGTTCCTGCGTTATTTGCTTTTCCATTTGGGTATGCAAAATAGGCGAGAATTTCCCAAAATGAGGTGGATGTCGTTTTGAAATTCTGAATTTATTCAACTTGATCTCATGTTCCAAAACAAAACAAAAACAGCACTGTATGATATGCCTGGAGTTGGGTAGAACAAATCTTTGTAATGGCAGCAGGCAGACAACATCTCTAGAGACAGACCTGGCTTTGCTTAGAAATGTTTGTGCTTCAGTTTCATAAGAGTTATTCCCTTAAAGATGCTGTTTAATTTAATCAGCGCTGATTTCAGCCCTTTGTTTGTAGGAACTATGGATACTGAGCCTTAAGGGTGCTGGACTTGTTTTTTCTAGTGTTTCCTGGGGAGATATTGGATAAATCTGAACATGTTCTCAGTCCAACAATCTCCAAAACCTCAAACTTTTTTACATTTCTAGTTAGTTTTCACTGGAGACACAGAACAACTACCTTTGCTCTACTCCGTATTGAGGATAAGTCATTGAATGTTGCTGAAAAAATAAAACCCAAAGTGTAAAAAACTCCCCTCCAAGGGATTTTTGGACAACAGTGGCCAAAATAACAGCTTCCTTGGTAACTTTACATGAATAACAACCTCAAATATTTGATTCTCCAGGACACAGCAGCCTAAAGAGCAGACCTACACCATTTATGGTGAGGAGAGGTGTTATTTTGCTCCCATGTGTAAGTCGTGTAAAACCCTCTTTAGACGCCCAAACATTCCGGTGTGTGCTGTACCCAACATCAAAGCCTATCTGTGGGCCCTTTTTGCTTTATTGGCCCAGAGTGCTGGTTTAAACACGCTCATGTGTGCATGTTGTTATGTGCTGCTGTGTGTTCAGGTGTACACACACACACAGTTACAGTGCAGTATTTTTGGTCTGGTGTGAGGCCAGTTATAAGGTCTGAAAAAATGATAGAAGAAAATACTTCATGCATGGGTTCTTTTGTGATTCTAAAATTGAACTGAATAATTAGTTTTTTGGTTTGCTAAGAGAAACAGCTGTTGTATAGGCTGTGCTGTCTCTATACAAGGGGGTTTAATCCTTCAATTTTTTACATTGGGTGATAAATGCTTTCATTATATATGATTGTTTTTGGCAAAGACACGTCAAATGTAAATGAAAGTCTAACAAATAAAGCAGTTTTTTTTTTTATTTTTGTTGCTATATAAATAAAGAACAAAGTCTATATTACAGTGGGACTTCTGTCATATATATATATATATACTCACCGAGCCACTTTATTAGGTACCCTAGTACCTAGCTTGCTAGTAACAGGTTGGACCCCCTTTTGCCTCCAGAACTGCTTCAATTCTTTTGTGGCATAGATTCAACAAAGGTGCTGGTAGCATTCCTCAGGGAGTTTGGTCCATATTGACATGATGGCATCACACAGTTGCCGCAGATTTGTCGGCTGCACATCCATGATCACGAATCTCCCGTTCCACCACATCCCAAAGATGCTCTATTGGTTTGAGATCTATGGTGACTGTGGAGGCAGGCCATTTGGAGTATAGTGAACGACTCATTTGCCATGTTCAAGAAAACCAGTCGGCAAGTAGTTCCAGCTTTTATGCACATGAAGCATTATCCTGCTGAAAGTAGCTACCAGAAGTTGGGTGCATTGTGGTCATAAAGGGATGGACACTTGGTCAGCAACAATACTCAGGTAGGCATAACTAGAGCGTTGCAACGATGCTCAGGCAGGTGTAGGCAAAGGGGGCCCAAAGCAGGGTGCCAAGAGAATATTCCCACACCACTGGCCACCACTACCACCACCAGCCCCTGAACCGTTGATACAAAGGCAGGATGGATCCATGTGCTTTCCATGTGTAGAAGCGCGCGCCAAATTCCCCACCCTTACCATCCGAATGTCGCAGCCAGAATCGAGGACATCATCAGACCAGTCGCCCACAGAACTGCAGCTCACTGGATGTTTTTTTCTTTTTCGACCATTCTGTAAACCCTAGAGATGGATTTGTGCGTGAAAATCCCAGTAGATCAGCAGTTTTCTGAAATACTCGATTGTTGCCCTCCTAGCACCAACAATCATGCCACGTTCAAAGTCACCAAATCACCTTCTTCCCCATACTGATGCTCGGGTTTGAACTGCAGGAGATTGTCTTGACCATGTCTACATGCCTAAATGCACTGAGTTCCTGCCATGTGATTGGCCGCTTAGAAATTCAAGTGTTAACGAAAGCAGTTGGACAGGTGTACCTAATAAAGTGGCCGGTGGAGTGTATCTTGTATAATAAACAACAATAATTATCTAATATGAGTGATTTATTTGGTGCTGCCTTCAGTGGAGCAGTGGGTGGGTTCCCTCCGGTACCAAGCCTTCCGGCTGTGTCAGCAAACATGACTTGTTAGGGGTTAATTGGCTTCTCTAAATTCTCTCTAGGTGTGTGTGTGTGTGTGAATGGTCCTGTTTGTCTCTGTGTTGCCCTTAGCGCATGGACTCGCTTACCTCGTCCAGGGTGGACCCCCGCCGCCTCTTCATACACAACTGAAGATAGGCACCAGCGACCCCTCACGACCCTATCTGGGGATAAGTGTGTCGGAAAATGGATCTATGGAAAATTTAGTTTGAATATTTATCTGCTTCCCATTTAGTCACTTTCTTTCCTCTCTTTGTTTCCAGTGTCTGTAATGAGCCCTGTGGCGGAGGAGGGTCCCCCCTCCCACACAGCCCACCGGCGAGAAAAGCGCTGCTCCTGTGAGAATCAGAAAGACAAAGAGTGTATTTTCTTCTGTCACATCGGCATCGTCTGGGTCAATACCCCGAGGTGAGTGAGCAGGAGCAGAACGTGAAACTTTTAAAGAGTTCGATGCATGAGCAACGGAGAGCTGCAGTGCCATGATGATGAAGGATAGCAGAGATAAAACACAATCAGCAGTAGCTGGTAGGTTTCTGAGGGAGGATGGGAGGGCTGTGCAAACAGCTGCTGCTGTCCAAAGCTAAGACAAACTGTCTCTGCTATCCAGGTCACATAGTTCCTCATCACTGTTTAACTTCTCAGTCTATAGCATAATTGAATTTACAGATGTGGAGTTTTACTTCAGAAGCTTTATTGTCATCATACAGAATCCATCAGGATCTGGCCTTTCATTAGCAGCTACAATGGCAACAGATTTTAATTTCCTTAATGAAATAATAATAAGCCGCTGTGCTCTCAGCATGCTTTTACTAACCACACAGCGAAATCAAATGTGATACATTTACAGTGTTGATTTAGCACTCAGTAAAGTGAGAATTAATTCTCCAAAGAGTTGATGTTAATCCGTGGAGGTGTATTCAAGCAGTCTGTTTACAATTACCAACCTAACTGCCAACTCGAAAACCATATAATGCACTAACAACAACAATGAGGTGAAGAGGTGTGCATAAGACTACTAATGATGAGAAAAAGCAAAGAAAGCATAAAGTTAGGGGTTACACTAACAAATATTGCAGAATTGGAAAATAAGAGAATGAAGCAGAATGATGAAAAGGGGTCCCTATGTCTTCCAGCAGTCTAAGCCTATAACAGCATAATTATACAGATAGCTCAGGATAACCTGAGCCACTCTAACTATAAGCTTTATCAAAAAGGAAAGTTTTAAGCCTAGCCTTAAAAGTAGACAGGGTGTCTGCCTCACGGACTAAAACTGGTAGTTGGTTCCACAGGAGAGGAGCCTGAGAACTAAAAGATCTGCCTCCCACTCTACTTTTAGAAATTCTAGGAACCTGCAGATTAAGAACTGAATGCTCTATTAGGAACATAAGAAACAATCAGATCTCCGTTATACGATGGAGCTTGGTTATTTAGAGGTTATTTAGAGGACACAAGTTTTAATTTGTATTTAACAGGAAGCCAATGAAGAGAAGCCAGGATAGGAGCAACATATTCTCATTATCAGTTCGTATGAAATCGTACAAAAAGTTATGCACAGTATTTCGTAGGTTTTTGACGTTTTTCCTCGAAAAAACAGATCAGTGCGCATGTGCAGCCAATGTTATTGAATGGTGCGTAAGATGCGCACTGATATCTTGTCTCGAGGCAAGACGTAAAAATATGACGAATTACGACGAAAAAAACGTCAAAACCTACAAAATACTATGCGTACCTTTTCGTACGATTTCATACGAACTGATAATGAGAATACACTTATAGGAGAGATATTATCTTCTTTTTAATTTTTATGTGGCAGGATAGGAGAAATCTCTATTATATTCTACCAACTAGGTTAATGTTTTCTGAAGATCTCTTTGTTTGTTGTGATTTAATTCTCTGTCAAAGATTTTTAGTGTTATCTGGTTTATGGTGAAGCAATGTTCTCCCTGATCCCTAGAACATTCAGAATGAGGCAAATGTCTGTGTCCGTAACTAAAGACATAGTTATGTTCTCCAGCAGGATGGGTTGCAAATATCCAGAGAGGCTTCCTTTCTTTATCGCGTCACATGGAGCTCCGTGTGCTGCCTCTTGTAGTCCATCAGTGTGGACTAAATCAGCTGATATTTACTTCAACTGAGGAGGGCAAGATTATGTTCTAAATAATTCAAATTTCAGCCACTTTCCTGGCTTTTAATCCATTTCCAGTTTCATTCCTTCAAGTGTTAAACAGTTATTATCTCTGTCTTTCCACTTTATTGCAAATGATTTATCAAATCATGTATTTTAGCGCCTTTGTGAGTGTGAAAATGTTTAGATTTACCAATATCTCTCGTTAATTTCCTGTCCAACACCAGATCACTGGAAACAAGGTGGAGGTTAATTTTTCAACAAAAAAACAACCCTCAAACTGCCTTTTTTTCTTCTACTAATTTACAGATTCATGACATTCAGAAAACACCAAAAAGAAGAAGAAAACAAATGACTCACTTCATATTTTCAAATATATGCAAGTAACTCCAGTGTAGTCCTGTTTCTCTGACTGTGACTAACTGGATGTGCTCTCTTTACTTCGACATGGGAGCTGGCTCGGCCTGCCCGCCTGGCTGTGTGTTTTCTGGACGGGGCCGTCTTTTACAGTTGCCTTTTGTATCTATGCTTCTTTTCTATGTCTGCTTCTCGTCTCCTTGAACCCCAGTCGGCCTCTGCCAGCAGATGGCCGCCACACTGAGCCTGGTTCCTGCTGGAGGTTTCTTCCTGTTACAAAGTGCGAGTTTTTCCCTTCCACTGTCGCTTCAAGCATGCTTAGTGTGAGGGATTGTATTTTGAGTCCATGAGTCGCATGCAATCAGCTGGTTTTCCAGTTACTTTGAATCAATTTGACTCCTGTATGATCTGGTTGAACTGTAAAGTGCCTTGAGATGACTTGTGTTGGCGCCTATAGAAATAAACCAGAATTTAATTGAAACAAATTCATCTTTGTGTTCTATCTGATCCTTCAGGAATTAAACAGTGAAAGAAAGCATGAATATATTGATCATTATTGTTATTATATGTACACTGCAAAAAAATCAAAATCCTAATAAGTAATTTTTTCTTAAAATAAGTCAATTTGTTCTTCAATTGAGGAGACAAAGGATACATCTTGCCAATGGAACAAGACAATTTAGATTTAAAATAAGAAAACACAAATGCATTGTCTTATTTCAAGTAAATATTAGGTAATTATCTAATTTTAAAAGTAAAAATACTGATTTACCGACTCAAATCAAGGGTAAATATACTTAATCTAAGACATTTTTACTTATCTCTAGATTGTATTTTCAGTGTAACATCAATGAAAAATAAATCAGGATAAAAAGCCAGCATAAAAATAATCTCTCCTCTGTTTGAATTTAAAGCGAAATAAAATAGGAATATATTTTCAAAATCCAAAAGCTATTTCTTTTTTCATGTGTACATAGATTTTTTTCTTAAAATACTTTGTTCTTGAATTGAGGAGGTAAAAGAGACATTTTGCCAATGGAACAAGACAATTTACGTTTAAAATAAGAAAACACAATTGCATTGTCTTATTAGAGTAAAAATACTCATTCCATTGGCAAACTATCTAATTTACCAGCTCAGATTAAGGGTAAATACACTTAATTTAAGAAATTTTGACTTATTTTTATATTGGTTTTGCAGTGTAAAGTTAATGTATTATTTAAGTTTTTCGTCTATTGATATATAATTTTCATTCATTGAGATTCTCCTACTGTAAAAATTACATTGAAAAATGTAAATTATGCCTCGGCCCATCTTTTTATAGCAGTTTTATCACGTTCCTTCAGAGGGCCCCAAATTCCTGGCGGCGCTCCTGAACGCAACACTTTCAATGCAAAGTACAATACCATGATTAAACATGTTGATATTAAATGTCTCCTACAATTTAATAGATAAGAGAAGCGTGAAAGTTAGCCTATCAATGTCCCTATCTCATCTCTTCCAGCATCTCTAATGAGTTTACTGCCAGGTTTTTATTTTTTTAAATGAACTCTGGGGAAGCAACCTGCTGTTCCCCACCTGGAAGCGCTCTCTGTCTCTGCAGGACAATGACATTTTAATAGTTTGGAAATGTCCTTAAAACTCTGCATAATGAGGAGCAGCAACCGTTTCATCTGTTAAATCATTGTCTGCTTCTTGGCATTGTGTTGCTTGCTCCAGATGTTTACGTTTTCAGAGATGTTCGGGGTTAGGCGACTCATTCCCTTAAAGTTCAAACTCTGCAATAATGAGTTTTGCCTGCGAAACTTTTTAATTAAATAAGAGAAGTAGGCTACCTGACTGGAGATGTAGCTTAAAGAGGAAGACATGCTACCCAAGGAACAGTGTTAGCTCCACAGAGATGTATTTTTAATTTCCCAGGTTTTAAATAGGAAGAAGGAACACATCCCCGTTCACAATCGCTACCAATTAACAGCATTTTAGTTCAGTATGCACAAGCAATGAGTGAGCAGTTAGCTGCGGTGGGGGTAATAAGAAAGCTCATCTTTCTTAAGGACGGGTAATTTCTGCAGCGTTTCCTCAAACCTCAAGAGATTAAGGCTATTATGGTCAACCAGTTAAACTCTCCCAGTCTTTTCCCATTTAGTGTTCCTAAGAAGTAAAACTCTTAATCTGTTAATTAAAAATCTAGAGATCTAAAGATCTAAAAAACAAAACCTTTAATTATTTTTGTGTTTTATACATGAGAATAACAATGAGCCTCATCGTTTCCATCAGAACCAGTTTAGGTAACTAAGTATCATAAACTCATTTTGTGACATTTGCCTATTAATTAGCTGCTGTTTTGAGGCTGAGCTGCAGCTCTTTATAGTCGCACTCGAAATTCATTAAGTTGAGGTCAGGTACAAAAATGGTTTCACCAAAATAGCTTCCAGAGAGGATCCAAAACTGTCTCAGATTGTTAGTTTGGTCTAAACTTAGCCGTGTGGTTGAAGGATATCTTCCTGCCTTCTCCTTAATAAGCAGCAGCCATGGTGCCCACCGTCGCTAACGGTGCCACTAAACGCTGTGGTCTCAGGCGGGAGATCTTTCTCCTTCCCAGTTATTCTGTTAAAAACATCCGTCTACATGGAGAAACT
>JAGKQL010000007.1:6650071-6672184 GCA_018398635.1 Cyprinodon brontotheroides | reverse complement strand
ACTGTCGCCAGCTTCTCGTTGTTCTCAACCCGCCTCAAAGCCAACGCCTGATTGGACGTTCGCTTTGGTGAACGGCTCCAAATTTTCTTTTTAACAGAGAGTCTCCAGACTGATCTGCGAGTGAAACCTTGAAAGCTCGCGAGATCGGGATGGTCTCACGAGGCTATATTTATGTCATTTTTAATTGAAAAAGCTTCCTGGATGGGAAACGAAACGTCTTCAAACATGGAAACAAAGTCCAGGGTGTTGTTTTTAACTTCCTTCTTTTTTTTGTAATTAGTCATATCAATATTGTCTGACTGAATCTTTTTTGGTGGAACCTTTCTTGAGGAGTGGCGGCCTAGTGGTAAGGGCATTGTACTCGGGTCCCACAGGTTTAGAGTTCGAGCCCCACTACCACGGACTGCCACTGCCAGTCTGCTCGCCGGGCGCCGCACAATGGCAGCCCACTGCTCCTGAAGGGATGGGTTAAATGCAGAGAGTTCATTTTGTTGCTTTTTACTGTGACAGTCTAATGAATTTGAAATTGAATTATTTGTGTGTTGTTTATTATTTTTTTTCCTTTTAATGGAACCCCTTTTAAATTCAATGGTTTCACCTCAAGGGGCTTATTCAATGCTGAAGAGATTTTATCGACCTAAAATATCAAGTCTTTGCAGACCATTCGTGGCAACTGCTGTAGTGTTTTGATCCAAGTTCATAGTTTTATTACATGTATTTTCTGTACTTTTTTATATTTTTGAAAGGGCAGGATTGGGAGTTTTCTTCCGGTCGAGTAGCCCAGAAGAGCTCCCTCTTTAATCACCCCATCCTGCAGCAGATTGACCATGACAGTGTCATCAGCAAACTTTAGGATGTTTGTCTTTTAAAGGCATTCTTACAGTTATTTGAGTATAAATTATCCAAAAAGGAAAAGGAATTTAGACCCCTGAGGTGACTCTGGTAATAACATCCGTTTCATGGAGAGGACAACACTCACCCTTTCTGCCTGCAGCTTACATGTTAAGAAGTTAAAAATCAATTCCACCTGGTAGACATTCAGATTAAAACACCACAGGAGTGTGTTCACCATGATGTATGGTTGAAATGTTTTGAAAGCTGAAATGAAATCAACCATTAAAAGCCTCACACAGGTTTTTATGCCTCCAGGACATTTACAAAAGTAGCCATTTAAAATGTCCCCACTTTCCTTGATGGGTCCTTGGCTGGTGTTAGGTTCAAAAATGTAGGTTCATAAAAGAGGAACTGAGTCTACACAGAAGAGGGATTTTTTAACGGCTTCTGCAGAAGGAGAGAGCTACATTCAGCTACATCTACTCTCTGACGCACTTCCTCTGCAGACGCCTTTTTATTAGCAGATCATAACACATGGGGTGGGTTACAAAATAGAGTGTCAGGTCATAGAACAAAATGCTCCTCTGATTGAATCACAGAATAGAGTGGTACAAACATCAGCAATTTTCTACCACCGTTGCATTACAGTTTGCAATAAACAGAGTGAAGCATCTCATTTCTCCAGTGTTTCATATGTACACACATTAACTTTATAATCAACATTGAATAAACATAACAGCTGGTCCCCTACAATTCCTTTTTAAACATCAATCTTTGACTCAAATATTCTTTGTTTCATGATTTGCGGACATTAAGAACTAAAGAGAAGCATCTTTTTCTGGTCAAACCCTGTAATTGAGCAAAAGGAAAGGTAAAAAAAAATGCATGCCCAGGAGAAGGCCAGTGGCTGGAAGTTGAAGGGGATTTGACTGGCAGTCGCAGGGGAGTAGGCTGCCATTCGGCTGGTGTTTGACTTGGAAGGGCCATTTTGAATGGCTGCTACGGTAATGCTGCGTTCACACCGGACGCAGCTGGCGCGACAGAAGCAGCGACTTTACATGTAAAGTCAATGGTTGACGCCTTGATGCGCAGCAAAAGGTCCCGCGGCGCGTTTTTGAGCAGCAGGCGCAGCTGCGTCTGAGCAGCTGAAGCAGCAGCGTCCAGAACTAACTGGTACAAGCAGCAAAATGAAGCAGCAGACGCGATTTTGCTGCGCCAAGCTGGAATCGGTGTGTGAACGTAGCATTAACGCCGCCCAATGCAGCGGCTGCTTCAGCTGCTCAGGACGGCGCTGCGCCTGCTGCTCAAAACGCACTGCAGACCTTTTTGCTGCGCCTTGACGCTGCGTCAACCATTGACTTTGCACGTAAACTTGTTGCGTCCGTCGCGCCAGCTGCGTCCGGTGTGAACGCAGCATAAGCTAGTAATTGAAAGGAGGCACAGCTTCCTTTACACCTGTGGACCTGGTAGGCAAGTTGCAGCGGTTCGAGCTGAGACTCTTCTTTATCAGTCAGAACGGTTCCGAGCCAGAGTCGGACAAAACGTTTTGTTCTTTTGGAGAATGCTTTGTTACAGATCTGGTCCTGAACTACAAAAGAAAAGGTGGTGCATGACGCTCCAACAGCTACAAAGGCTTTAGGTTTGTGTGTTTGGGTGCCAGAAGGTCAGAAAGGTTGTATCAGAAAGCTGTGCAGAAGCTGTCTCACATCTATGCGAAAGCAGAGAAATGTTGGTACTGATCTTTGGGCTGTTTGATGTGTTCTGGCAACAATAACTGGATGAAAGCTTTGCATCTGAAGGCATTCAGGAAGAGTCGAGTGTCTGCTGCCTCAGAGCCGTTACTCATTGAGCTACAGTTCAACAGTTCAGGTCACCCAGATTTATTCATCCTTGTAACCCAAGAGATGAGCCCTCTGACACTTAGCAGAGGGTGGAAGGTGGAGGTAACAGCAGGGAGGTCAACAAGCTGCAAGGAGAGAAATAAATGATATCGTAGAGACGAGGGAATAGAGGAGGAGGCCAGGAGATGAAAAGGGTTGAATGTTATCTCCAGCTGTGTGGTGGAAATGAGATCCAGATGTGCTGCCGATAACAGATTCAACACTTATATGTCTAAATTTGGTGCAGAGATGTTTAATTTTGGAGCAGTTCTGTTTCATTTGGTGTTACGTCTTTGTTTAGGCTACGGTCACTTTTTGCTGCTGATAATCAGGCTTTAACCTGCAGCCACTCCGGCACCACATAGATCCAAGAACCAACTGAAATCTGTCTGAGGAGAAAGGAACACAGGAGCCGTGTTTGTGGTTCATATTAAACTTTGGCTCACAGGAAGATAATTGCAGCTTATTGATGGATTTCTGGGAAACCTTTTCCAAAACCTTCCAGTTTGTGATGCTGTGCTTGGGTTTATTTTAAGTTCAAAGTTATATGTGCAGTAAATAAAGCGTTCCTTAAAACCCCTAACTCTTAAAAAAAGACAAGTGAAATCACATTTAAATGCTAAAAATTAAGCCTCGTAAAAAAAACAAAATGGAAAATTGATCTGCAGAATCATGCCTCTGTGCTGCAAAAACATAAACAAAAAACAACGTACTGTTTGATTACAGAAAGCTATTACTTGTGTAAAAAGGATATAAACCTAAAGCAGCAGGTTTAACAGCTTTAGAAGTTTACAACCTGAAAGAGATTAGATCCCAGTCCCTGTTGTCATGTGCACAAGAAAAAGCTAAATCTACCTGCCTGGGAAATGGTCCTCATCACTTCAACCACACTGGAAAAATGATCTAAAAATAAGTAACAAATTCTTAAATTGAGTGTATTTACCCTTAATTTGAGTAGATAAATGAGGTGGTTTGCCAATGGAATTAATATTTTTACTCTTAAAATAAGATAATTAGATAAAATGCACTTGAAATGAGACAATGCAACTGTGTTTTCTTATTTTAAACGTAAATTGTCTCATTCCATTGGCAAAATGTCCCATTTCTACCTCCTCAATCCAAGAACAAATGCACCTATTTTAAGAAAAAATTACTTATCTAGATTTTGATTTTTTTCCAGTGCAGAAAACACACAGAGAAATGGATGCTGAGCATTTTGAAATCACAGCTGTGACTGTGATCTCACAAAGTAACAGCTTAACCCCATCTTCTATCCATATAAATATTTGAGTATCCTTATTTGAAAGTCTGCATAGTGGGGACATCTTTTTAAGCAGAAACTATTTGTACCATTGATATATATTCCTAGATAGGACATCAGATGACTACAGCACTCAGAAGTCATTGCAATGCACTGGCTCAGGAAAGTAGAAAGGCTTATTGTCTGGTTTCTTCCTGTTAAAAGGGAGATTTCCTCTCCACTGTCGCTACATGCATCCTCAGTGCTGAAGAGTCAACAACAAAATGCATGTGAAGGTTGTCACCACATCCAGGAGGAGCATGTCTTGCAAGTCAACAACTGGATGCAGTCATTAGGTTTTCTTACAGTATTGTCTCTATAAAGTGCCTTGAGATGATGTGAGCTGTGACTATAGAAATAAACTGAATTGAATTGAAATTAATAAACCAATTTAAAATTCCCTTTGCATAATTTAACTTTAAATGTGCAAGTAGAAACTGCTGTTCAGGTTGGATTTCAAATTGCACGATTCAAATGTAAAATATGAATCAGCTGGTTTTCTTCTTCAGTGACTCTCTAGGTCCTCCATAATATTTAGCAGTAAAAACTTCTCATACAAATATGTGTCTGTGTGTCTTCCAGCCACTTGGTGCCGTACGGATTCGGACCGGTTCGCCTGCGGAGGGAGCTGCAGCGCTGCTTCTGCACTGATTCTCGGGACAGAGAGTGTTTCAGCTTCTGCTCCAAGCAAACACAAACACAGTGAGTGAACACAGACAGACACGTGTGAGCGAAGCAGGCTGTGGAGTCAGTATAACAACACAGGCTTCAGGGGGTCGGTGGGGGGGCCCGGCTCCCGTTCTGGCGCTCGTCCCAAACTTTAACTAGACTTCCTCCTGGAACTCAGGGTGAACGCATGTAAACACAAACACATCTATGAGCTCAGGTCCTGCTACTGTCTGATATCACAGAAACCTGCAGCAAACAACACACTTCTAGGTTTTATGAATTATCTGAGTTCCTTTTCCTCATCTTTTATTTTCTACTTTTTCTTTTAAGCATGTTATTTTTCTCCTTCTTTATTGTTAAGTTTTGTTTATTATGTTCACTGGGAAAATGATCTAGAAATAAGTAGAAATGTCTTAAATTAAGTGCATTTACCCTTATTTTGAGCAGGTAAATATGATTGTTTGCCAATGGGATGAGTATTTTTCACTCTTAGTATAAGATAATTAGATAATATGCACTGGAAAAAAGACAACGCAATTGTTTTTTCTTATTTTAAATGTTAATTGTCTCGTTCCATTGGCGAAATGTCTCATTTTCCTCCTCAATTCAAGAAAAAAATGCAATTATTTTAAGAAAAAATGACTTATGTAGATTACATTTTTTTGCTGTGTTGCAGTAATTCTGGTCCACCCGCCATCTTTACCTTATGATCCTCTAATTCTGTCGCACCATTAATAAAGTCAGTAAAGCTTTTTAGAAAACTGTTGAAGTTATTTATCCTTTAAAGCTGCAATATAAAGACGAGTTTCTCTGTTTTTAGGCGATCTGGGCTGCATTTGAGCATATTGTCTAAAAAATCTAAGATGTGTTAACTAGTGTTGCAACAATACCGATCTCGTTGAGTACCAACAAATAGGGCACTGATACCATTTTAAGAGCCAAAAGTTTATCCAACTATTGTCTCCCATTCCAGGTAGGCAATAAAAGTTCTACTGGATTCAGTTTTAGTCTTTTTCCTGCTTCACAAAGGTAGGCAGCAGCTTGACAAAGACATGATGGCAATTATTTTACATCCAGGTAGTCTGCAGTTCTTCATATATACACACACATCAATTTCAAACAGATGGTATCAGTATTGACCGATACTGCACAGCCGGTTATTCAGGGTTCCCGCGGGTCCTTAAAAAGTCTTAAAAGGCATTGAATTCTTCAAAAATAAAACTAAGGCCTTAATTGGTATTAAAATGTCTTAAATCAGTCTTTCGTAGGTCTTAATTTTTGAAACATCATAAATAGGAATATTTTTATTCCGATTTATTTTGTAATCCAAATAAAACGTTAAAATTTACAAATTTTTTTTATTAAAAAAATAACAGTTCCTACCATTATTGGTTCCGTCCCGATAGCGGAACCAATAAAGCGTTGTTGCGGCCGGGACATTTGGGAGATGCACCATTAACTTTTGTCTGGAAAATATGATCAAGTGTAAATGTAACCAAAATTGTCTCCAGCCAAGAGTTTTTCTCCATGGCTAAAACCAGGGAACATACATGAGGCTCAGTGGATTTATGCAAGAAGTCATTCAAGCTCGAACGATGGGAATTAAGGCAGTGGAGTCGCACATCGCGAAACACGAAACACAAAGCGTCAAAATGGAGTTACAGAGAAACAGCCGGTATTTCTCAGTTTAGTTCCACCCTTGTCTCTGCAACGCCTCCACTTATCACCAAATCAAACATACTAAGAAAACCATACAAAGAAAAAATAGCTGCAAAAAGACTTAGCACTGGTTATGTTGGGGGCTTTAAAACTGATTTGTTTTGTTCCTGCTAAAACAAAGTTTGTGAATTCAGTTAAATAATTGTTAAAATATATCTGTCATTTGTGTGTTTTAGCTTTCTTCCTGTATGGGAAGCTTTTCAACATTTGAAACATTAGTGCAGCGGTTTATGTTAAAATAAACCTTTGGGTTAAGTTGTCGCAAGCAGGTTTTTCTTGTGTTTCTTGTGAATTTGGTCTTAAATTTTTTATTTCAAGTGGCATTAAAAAGTCTTAAAAAGTCTAGAATTTAACTTGCCTTAAGCTGTAGGAACCCTGTTATCGGTATCGGAGCCAAAAAGTGGCATCAGTGCAACACTAGTGTAAACTGGGGTGCAACTATGGTTTCGGAGGTAGAACACATGACCTCACATGACCCATATACCAGCTGTCACGGGTTTGATTCCCAATCCTGCTGACCTTTGCTGGATGTCTCTCCCCGCTCTTGTAACTCATTTTCCTGCCTTCATACTTTAAAAAATAACAAAATAAAGGCCACTAGAGGCAAATAAATTCATCTTAAAATTTATAAACTTGGGTTGCGCAGTGAGTAGCGCTGCTGCCTTGCAGCAAGAAGGTCCTGGGTTCGATTCCCAGCCTGGGGTCTTTCTGTATGTAGTCTGCATGTTCTCCCTGAGCATGCATGGGTTCTCTCCGGGTACTCCGACTTCCTCCCACACTCCAAAAACATGACTGTTTGGTTAATTTGGACAAGTTGCTTGTCCTGTGTGTGTCTGTGTGTGCCCTGCAATGGACTGGCAACCTGTCCAGGGTGGACCCCGCCTCTCAGCCTGTAGACAGCTGGAGATAGGAACCAGCACCTCTTGCAAGCCCACTTTGGATAAGCGTGATGGAAAATTGATGGATGTCGAAATTCATAAAGCTGAACTGGATCCTAAACTGGAAAAAATAAGAATTTCCTAATCTTACCTACCTACCTGTTGGCTTTAAAACGATCCTGGAAAGATAAACATTTATAAACTGGAGTAAATTCAAGTTTTTATTGAGCTGTTTCACATAAACTCTCTTTTTTTTACCTCCAGGGAGGAGAACTTCGTTATGAAGATGAAGGCTGAGAAACAGAAGAGCTACAAAAGTGCATTGTGGGAAAAACGAAGCCGACACGCTCTCAAACACCAGACCTGAGACGGTGGAGAGGTTCACCAGAAACACCAGCTCTTCAGAACGGAAGTCCTTAAAGTATCTAAAACATCTAATATTGGACCCTTTGGACCATGGCGGCGGTCCGGGCGTGTACAGTGACGTTTTTTTGTTAATGTGATGATGATGATGTTAGAACCGGAGCTTCAAACACTGACAGGCTTTAGCTCAGAAAAATCGGTGACCTCTGTGTTCATTCTAGTCCTGCTTCTAACCGTTAAGCTAAAAAAAATCAGCAGAAAACCTCAAAGCAGAACATTTAGGAAGGTTTAGTGTTTCACAGGAGAGTTTGAAAGTTTTTCACTGGAAAAGATCCACTACACACTAGAACAACGATTCTTACGATACAATCAATGAAATTTTGTCACATTAAAACCAGAAACTTCAATATTTCTTATTAGGATTTTATGTGCAAAGCTAGAAACTTCTAAAATAACTCTGGATCAAAGAATTGGGCAGATCTTTAAATAGTAAGAAATGCCTTTCAGAGTTTACCTCAGGCCCTGAACACACCATCCTGATTATGAACCACGTTAGTGGCCCCATGATGCTGTGTAGGTGGTGTTCTTTAGGACAGAAAGATAAACTGGTGGTTTTGATGGAAAGACGGAGATAAATGACTGAAGCTTCAACCAAAACATTATTGATGCTCTGAAATGGCCTAGTCAAAGTCCAGACTTAGTTTATTTCTATAGCGCCAATTCAAAGCACGTCATCTCAAGGCACTTTACAGTTCACCAGATCATAAATTCAAATTGATTTAAAGTTTTATCTAAGGAAAACCAGCTGATTGCATCGACTCATTGACTCGAATGCAATCCCTCATGCTTGTGGCGACAGTGGAGAGGAAAAACTCCCCTTTAACAAGAAGAAACCTCCAGTAGAAGCAGGCTCAGTGTAAGCGGCCATCTGCTGAGGCCGACTGGGGTTCAAAAAAACAGAAGCAGACACTTATATCCATTTGAAAATCCGTAACAAGACCTGAAAATTGATGTTCTCTGATATTCTCTATCAGTCTGACTGAGGATGGGCTTCTATTTTGGAGTAAAATCAGCCAAATATTCCTGATGTGCTACACGGTTAGAGTCTGGCTACTACAACAGCAGCTAACTACTCCACACACAACCAATTTTTATTCCGGAATAATTTTTCCTTTTCACAATCAAGTACTAATAATGATTTGTTGAAGGTTTTGGTTGTTATGTAACCAAATGTGAAGATAAGAACAAATATATACCACTACCTGCCTTAATGACAACAGGGTCACAGAGTTTGATCAGTCAGCTAATTATCCTGACCTAAACCTTACAAATCTTTATCCCTGCAGCTTGTGCATCGTTCTGCGTCAGACTGTTTCCTTCCATTAAACTTTCCATTCATATGCTTTAATAATGTAGAGTCTAAACCTGATCTGCTTTAAAGGTGCATTGCCATGTTTTCTGATGATACAAAAATGACCAAAAACTATCCGATAATAATGGAGGATATATAATAATAAGGATTAGATCGTTTCTTTTTTAGTATAAATATACTACATATAATTCCAGCCTATGGCGACATCTGCTGGCAGTTCTGCAGCACTATCAGAATGCTAGATGGGTACCAACTGATGGATGGATGGATTTTTGTCGCTAGTATCAGTGTTTAGCAAACAAGGTGTGAATCTCAAAAATTGCAAATAATATTTTTGTGTTGCCTTTAAGAAATACTTTTTTTTTGCAATCCAGTGAGCAGCAGGCGTATAAATCTTTATTAAAAAATATCAAATAACATAACAATGCACCTTTAAAGTCAGAGATTCACCATGAAACAAACAGGCTTTAAGTTCGGAGCAGTGAGATGTGCTGAGTTCAGATTCCTCAGGAAATCCTAACTTCTTCAAAAGAATAATTTCTAGTAAATCAAGATCTTTTCAGATCTCTGACTGTTTTCTTTCTTTCTTTTACCTGAAACACATGAAAAACAAATATCACAGTCAAGATAAGTAATCCAACTTTTTGAATAAAGAGTCAAAGATTCTGTGTGGGAACTAGCGGCGTCTCAGTCTTCTTAAACTCATTTAAAGCATTTTTTGGGGAAATCTGATGTTTTTCCTCAGTGTAAGCTGAGACTTTACCGTTTAACTAACCTGCTCTTCTGTGTTTGACACTTTATGGTTTGAATTAAGCTCCTTTATCCTCGGCTCATCAACTCGACCAAATCTTCATTTTGACATAAAATTTATAAAGCATAAAAAAAAAAAAATCATCATTCCATCAGATCCAAAATGAAAACATCTCGTTCGATGATGGATTGCGCATTAAACGGAATGAGGATCATTTTTATCTTTGAGGATTTCCCCTGCTGTCAGAGTTGCAGACTCATTGTGTGAATATGAATAATAGTGATGATGATTATAATATATCTGTCTGTAAAAAAAGTTGTTTTTTTTTTGCTGCTTTGCTTTTGTATATTTTCTTTTCATGATTGCATGCATTAATGCAGCAGTAGAGGCTTTCTGCTGTCTGTGTTTATATCTGTTTGCACCTTTACGTCTTCCTCCAACATGTAAACGTATCTCTGAAAAATGATGCACACAGATTAGCAGAGTGTAAAATAAAGTATTTATTTCTTCTTTAACCCTAAAAGTGTCTCCATGTCTTTGTTGGTGTTTGCTTGGAGGCGGAGGTGTTGTTTTCTGAGACATTTCAAATACGGAGAGCACCTCTAAAATTCTATGGTTTTAAGAATTTGCAACCTGTTGGTCCTTCCTAACCTTTTATACAAAGATTCACATTTTCTCTGCGCACAACAAGCCCTTTTCTCTCAAAGACTATCCTGACCAGCCTGTCTGATTTATACAGGCTGCAAGTCAGTCTGGTAATACGACTGACTTGTGGTATAATAATACTATTATTGCCAGGCTAGAGACCTAAGTCCACTTTGACAACCTGCCCAGTTTGATGCTGTTGCTTAATGGTTTGGACAACCTTTAAAGATGTCCAACTTACGATCCAAATCTAGTTTGTGAGCAGGTGTTCTGGATTCATTGGCACCAGGAGGTAAGTCACTTTTCCTCTCAGTTAAGGAAAATACTCATCAGTCTGCAGCAGCAAAATAAACATTAAGGGAATTCCTTACATTTGTTAAGCTCTAGATCCACAGAGGAAGGGGAAGGCCGTAGTCTAAGAAGTAGTTTGACTCAATAATTGGGAACACTTTCAGGTGTTAAAAACTAAAAGTTTAAAGTACAAAAATCATGTCCAAAATGAATGTGATCCTTTTCTTCTGTTATGAAGTTTCCTGAAGTCTTTAAGACTCAAAGAAAATTGCTGTCATCAAGTCTTTAAGTACACTCTGCTCAGTAGTAATAATCCCCTCCAAACAGCATGGCTGCATGCTTCATATTATATAATCATGTTGAAAGCAGTGATTGAGCTTTGAGATGTGTCATTTCTGATAGCGAGGTGGATGTTTTGGCTCCAGTCTGAGGCTCAGCAGACCATTTAATGATGGATTAGATTCACTCGCAAGGGAAACTTCTGTCATCAGTGACAATTACAAATTACTGTCATCAACATGCCAACCCCTCCGAAACAAGGACCGGTTAGGCAGACAGAACAAGTGATGATGGAGATGTTCACTACCAGAATTTTATTCAGGCATTTTGCTGCCACCTGGTGGACAATTTGGATAACAGGAGCCCTCAAGAAATAAATAATTCAGAGGAAGAATTCAACTTTATTGTCATTACACTGTCACAAGTACAAAGCAACGAAATTTACTCCCTGCATTTAACCCATCCCTTTGGGGAGCAGTGGGCTGCCATTGTGCGGGGCCCCGGGGAGCAGTGAGGGGTTAAGGGTCTTTGCTCAGGGACCCAGAGTGGCAGTCAGTGGGAGTGGGGCTTGAACGCAAAACCTCTGGGATCCAAACACAATGCCCTAACCACTAGGCCACCATGCCTAAATCGGTTCAGAGTTGTATGTTTGTAGCCTCATGAGACCATCCTGATCTCGCGATCTTTCAAGGTTTCACTCGCAGATCAGTCTGGAGACTCTCCGTTAAAGAAAATTTGGAGCCCGTTCACCAAGCGAGCGTCCAATCAGCGTTAGCTTTGAGGCGGGTTGAGGTGTGGCGCAGCGAAGCCCGCGACAGTTCAGTCTAAAGAACATTGTGGCTTCAGCCGATGAATCTAGCGTTAGCGTGGCTATCTGAGCAAGTTTTATCCTGAATTACAGAGTATTTCTTCACTGAAAGAAGAGCAAAACACTGCTCTGGAGGCTTTTCTCAGAGAAAAAAGATGTTTTTGCTCTTCTCCCGACTGGTTTTAAGGAAGAGTAGCCTGGCTTGTGGTTGTGTTTTCATTGTCGCTCTGTTAGTACGTCCTTATGCTTAAGCTGATCTGATTGGTTTTATTTGGCCCGTCTATCACCAACATAGGCCAATCAGCTAACCAGTATTTTAAGCCCCTTCCCAAAAAATTACTTCAACGCGGAAGGTTTCCAGATGGATATCGCGGAGCAAATCCATCTGACGGAGTCAGGTTAGCATGTTTGCGTGCGGCAGTTTGTGGCACTCTTATCTTGCAGTAAGAAAGTTCTAGGTTAAACTCCTGACTGAAGAACTTTCTACATGGAGTTTGCATGTCTTCCCATGGGTTCTCTCCAGGTACTCCGGCTTCCTCACACATCCCTGTTAGTTTAATCTCTAAGTTAACCCTTGAGTGTGTGTGACCATGGTTGTTTGTCTTTGTGTGTCTCTGTGCTTCCCTGCTCATAGGCTGTATCTTGGCCTTACCTTGAGCAAGGCAGTAAGCATTCAACTGGACCAATCTTAATTGTCTCTGATGAATTAAATCACCAATACAGACCAATTCTCCTTCACTTCCAAAAAATGTCTCAGATATCAGCTACTTCCATTATTCATTATTCAGGACATTTTAGAGTAGAGGTCACGAGTACAGCTGGTTTCGAGGAAGAATGTTTCCAAGATGACTTGGATAATAGGCTGTTGTGACAAACACCAGATACAGCACTGGGACTTCTCAGCCATCTGCCGAGGCCGACTGGGGTTCAAGGAGACAGAAGCAGAGAGTACAAAAGCAACTGTAAAAGGTGGCCCGTCCAGGAAACACACACAGCCAGGCAGACGAAAGCTCCCAGCCAGCTCCCATGTCAGAGGATAAAAGAGAGCACATCCAGCCAGTCACAACCAGAGAAACAGGACTACACTGAAAAACTGGCCAATCTCCAACATCTATAAACAAAAGGTGTTGATGGCAGCAGCACAGCTGATATTCCTCTCCAGGATGGAGTCACAGCCAAAACAGGAACAGACCAGATGAAACTACTATGAGAAAAAGCAGAGAGAGCAGAACCGTTAGAGATTGAACTAACAGATTCTGCAGAGTGGGAGAATAGAGATGAGAATGAAGCAGAATGATGAAAAAGGGATACCTATGTCCTCCGAGCAGTCTAAGCCTATAGCAGCATAACTATAGAGATAGCTCAGGATAACCTGAGCCACTCTAACTAGAAGCTTTATCAAAAGGAAAGTTTTTAAGCCTAGCCTTAAAAGTAGACAGGGTGTCTACCCCTGACGGACTAAAACTGGTAGTTGGTTCCACAGGAGAGGAGCCTGGATAACCAAAAAGATCTGCCTCCCATTCTACTTTGAGAAATTCTAGGAACCACTCAGTAAACCTGCAGAGATTGAGGCAGTCTATGCTCTGTTAGGAACATAAGGAACAATCAGATCTCTGATATCAGATGAGCTTGGCCATTTAAGGCTTTATATGTGAGAAGGAGGATTTTAAATTCTATTCTGGATTTAACAGGAAGCCAATGAAGAGAAGCCAGGATAGGAGAGATACTGTATGATCTCTCTTTTTCATTTTCATCAGAACTCTGGCTGCAGCATTTTGGATCAGCTGAAGGCTTTTAACTACAGTTTGGGGACTTCCTGATAGCAAAGAATTACAATAATAGTCCAGCCTTGAAGCAACAAATGCATGGACTAGTTTCTCAGCATCACCTGGACAGGAGATTTCTCATTTTTGCAATATTCTGCATATGAAAGAAGGAAATTCTACAAAACCTCTTTTGATATGGGATTTAAATGACAGGTCCTGATCAAAAAAACAACACAAAAGATTTTTTTACTTTATTGATTAAAATCCCAAATATCTAAATTAAGTTACTTACCAATCGGCTTCTTTTTCAAAGACTTTTTTCCAAAGACTATAACTTCTGTTTTTCTGCATTCAGGAGCATTGAATTTTCCTCAGAACTCTGGCTGTCAAGCATTTTGATTTAATTTAATTTGATTTGTTGCTATAAAAATGTGTAATTAAAGAAATAAAATTAATTAATAAAATAATAAATAGGTTCTCAAGGGGAACCCCCAAGCTCCCCTTGGCAAAGCAAAATCTGTTCAACACAATAAAGCAACCAGACTACCATTCTGCTTACTATGATGCTAAGACAGGACAAAAAAAGAAAAAAAGAAAAGAAAAAAAGAGAAAAAACAAAATAATAATAATAATTTAATTTAGCTATTTGAATTACCTTCAAGAAAACGAAATTGATATAATTAATATAAGATTTATTTACTTAATTATTATCTTTTTGGGTGTTGTGTGGGAGATTTTATATATAGCATCCCGATCCACACTCTATTCCAGTAGATGGCGGTAATGCGCATCAATAAGTTGCTTGCCAGCCGCCATAAAAAGAAGAAGAAGAAGAACCCCGGAAAAAGAAGGAGTCGTAAACAGAGCGCACGCGGTGAGCTCTGGCTGCTGTTTGATTCTTCCCCCGGTTTCACAGCCGAAACATGATCCCTGCTTCTGCTCGAAACCGAAAGAAAACCCAACCGGCTCTCGGCGTCAGCAGGAAGTGCGCCGTTTCCGGTTGTCCGAACAGCACGGGCAGCTTGAACCGGAGCGCGCTGAACCGACCCCCGAAACGGTTCTTCAAGTTCCCCACAAACCCGGACCAGCTGAAGGTACGGAGGCTCCGGGAAGTAGTCTGAGCCCAGAGTTAGAGGGAGGTTTATCATCTTTGGCCCGGTCTATTTTATGATCTTTGAAATAAATTAACTGGAAGTGGTCCCATGAAGGAGGGAGAGACTCCTGTCAGGTCAGTAGCTATGTCACAGCTCCAAAGCGGTGGGGCTGCAGTAGAGCTGCTTTACTTTATTTCTTTATTCTTTTCCAGTTTTTCTGCTTCTTTGTTGCCTTTAGCCTGTTTTTTTCAGTTAATCTATATTTCTGTCTCTATTTCTCTTTTTAATCTTTGTCTCTTTCATTTCTAGTGCAGTTAATTATTCATTCCTACACCTCGTTTGTCCTTCCACCTGTTTTTTTGTTTTGTTTGTTTTTGCTGCTTCTCTGTTGAAATTCTGCTTTTTAGAAGATATTTTTTATAATAAAACTATTTATTATTTTTTCGAATGGTCGGGGGCCGTACATGGAGGACCAGTAGTACCATATTTTGAATTAAATGCAATTAATTGCCCCCAAAATACAATAAACTAATGAATGTAGGTAGAAATTAAATAATACAGTAAGACATAAATGTTTAATTAGCTTCTTTATTTATGCGCCTTTGTGATAATTACCTTATTTATTGTCTGTTATAATCTTCAACTTTATTTATGAGTTATTATATTTTAATTTTATTTATGTGTCTGTTTTATTCTTTGTATTTTTTACCCTATTTATTTCTTCAGTGCTATTTTATTTCTTCAGTGCTTTTTACATTTCTCTATGTCTTTCTGCCTCATTATGCAAATGAGGGTCTGTGTCTAAAGGTCAACCCATTGGTTGGCGGCCCATCTCCTTAACTCGCACAGCTCAGAGAAATACATAATAAAAATATTTTTCTTGAAAGTCTTTTTTTAAAATGGTCAGGAAGGGCTGGGCAGTCTGGGATCTTGGGTCTGAAAGGTGGTAGCAGTATTTCCCTTTTATTACTCAATCAACTAAACACCTAAACAGCCTAAATAAAGACTCTCTAACCACGTCTCTTAACTGATGATGGGACTTCCAACAGGGGGATCAGGTACTTTCGTTGGGTTCCCAACTTTGGTTATTTGGAGCTTTTATTTTTTATTCCTCGCTACAATTTTTTCCACTAATTGAAATATCCTTAAATCCACATTACACGATTTAAACACAATTTGTAGTAAACAGATAAATGGCACACAGGAGCTCTTTCAAGCTGGGCACCGTTTCATTCACAACACCTGTCCCATCAACCAGAGGGGAGATCAGAAATACTTTAATAATCCCAGGGAGAAATTACTTTAGTTATGTTACTCCATCCTGTAATAGACCGGTGACTATAGGACCAGTTTGATAGAACACTATCAGCTATACAATATATATATAATCAGGTGATCCCTGCTCCATCACCCCATCAGTTTGGGGTTCCTTGGCCTGGAAAACAAACTGTTTCCTCTATTTTTCAAACAAAAGCCATTTTACAGTTTCATTTTAAACAGGAAGAGTGAAGGAAATATTTGTTGCACGACGTCTAAAATGTTTTACTTTTAAAGTCGCAGGGAAATCACATTTAAATTTTAAATAATTCTGCCTTAAATGTGTATATAAATGCACTCTTTATCAGACTATATTGTCCCAAAATTTAGAAAATTTCTATTAAATAAATCCTGTCTTAAAATCTGTGGGGTTTTAGTTTTTCTTATCTGCAGGCCAGTTAGTTCTACCGTCAGCCTGAACACCTAAATTCGACCAATCATATATCAGCGGTCGTCCTGTCAATCAAATATTTTCGGTCCTCATAGCATCTTAAAGATTCATGTGTTCGCAGCTAATATACGTAGCGGTTGAAACCAGAATCACTTTCCTTTCCCATTGAGTTGCTGTCCCAGTGTGTTCACGGGGATGGGCGTCTGTGTCTTCAGCAGGCGTTAGAGCCGCTTAACAGAACTGGCGGCGTTGCGCGGGCAAGGGCTCAAACATGTGCGGCTGGAAGCCTTCTACACCAAACCAAGCTTCTGCCTGCCCTGGCGTCCTCTTCCAAACATCTTCGTCCCCGCTTTTCCTCCTCTAAATAAAAATGGATGACCGGAGGAGACTCATCCCACGACCTCCTGACACTAAACTCTCCTCTCTCTTGCATGTTTCCGCTGTCCATCACGGATTTCCTTGACAGGCGTTGTTTCTACTTTAGTCCCATTGTAATTTCCCATTGGGGAACCTGCTAGCACTAAGATGCTAACCTGTTAGCAAGATACTTCCTCGACAAACCGTAGCCACGCTAAGCCAAACGTGCTTGCAAACCTTCCCGGCCTCAAGAATCCTGCCCCTTGATAATCGGATCAATCACTTTATTCATTAGTATAAAATTAGGTCGCAGTACCATTCGGGAGAATCCAGAACTGCAAAGCGTTAAAGAACAGCCCGGCTTCTCTACAGCTTTAAAACTATATCTGTAATCCGCCTCATCCTGATGCTCGTCGCTTCATAAGGATTCTGCATTGCCCTGAAAGGACGTTCACTTTGATTAAAACATGGTGGTGGCAGCATCATGCTGTGGTGCTACTTTAAGTGGAACCTTTTGCCCTCTTAGGTGTGGCTGGCCGCGCTGAGGGAAACCAACAGAGACCCGTCTGAGCAGCTTTTCATCTGTGAGGACCACTTCCTGCCGGAGGACATCTTTAAAAACGGGATCAGCAGCGACGCCATCCCCATCATGCCGCCGTACGTGGATGGAGCGCAGCAGCTGATCAGTCCCTGGAGCTGTGATTCTCTGGAGGAGGAGGAGGAGCAGTGGCCCACCAGGCACTGGGATACTGAGGAGGAGGAGGAGAAAGAGGAGGCTCCTCCTCCTCCTTCAGCAGCAGCACTGCAGCAGGTAAGGAGCCGATTTTCCACCTCTGAAAACCTCTTTATTTTTATCCAGTTACTGATTTACTCCACTGGTTCTATAGAATCCAGACAGAGGCCCGGATAACCCATCAGGACCCGAGTTAAAGAGGTGAAAGGATCTTTATCATTTGGGCCGATGTCACACTAGATTTTAATATGGAGATCTTTATTTCATCAACTGTTTGTTTTTTATTCAGAGATTTCTGCTCTGAAAACGAAGCAACCAGCTGGTTCATCAGAGAAGGTGAGTCCCTGAAAACCGTCTACAGATACGAACGTTTCCCCCTCAGCTTTCCTGCCGTCGGTCATCAATCAGTTACACCAAAATGCCTCAAGTCGGTAACAATCTGGATGGTTTCAGTTCGATCCTTCGTTTTAAGGAGGCGTGTCAGCAGGATTTGGACGGCTGGATGGGTTCAAAATTAATCAGTGTTTTTTATTTATTTATCAGAGGGAAAAAGGCTGAACTAAAATATTCATCTTTTAAAGGAAAAGATCAAAGGAATGATCCAATGGATCATTATCTAAACTTAAAACTAATTTCTTTGTGATTTAATGAATTTAGCGAATGATCGGTAATGTAAAACTAATATTTTAGATTTAGATCTCCTGATTCGAGGTGACCATTTTCAACTTAAATATATTAGCATAATAAAATTACTTGTTAAAATGTCCAGAAACTCAGTCTGTCTTAGAAGGTGTTACTTTAGATTCTATTTATTTTTATTTCTAACACCAATTAACAACACGTCATCTCAAGGCACTTTACAGTTCGCCAGTCACATTGATTTGAAGTTTTCTATCGAAGGAAAACCAGCTGATTGCATCGACTCATTGACTCTTCAGCAATCCCTCACACTAAGCATGCTTGTAGCGACAGTGGAGAGGAAAAACTCCCTTTGAACAGGAAGAAACCTCCAGCGGAACCAGGCTCAGTGTGAGCGGCCATCTGCTGAGGCCCACTGGGGTTCAAGGAAATACCTAAAGCAGCTGTAAAAGGCGGGAAAACACACAGCCAGGCAGACGAGCTCCGAGCCAGCTCCCATGTCAGAGGATGAAGAGAGCACATCCAGTCAGTCACAGTCAGAGAAACAGGACTACACTGAAAAACAGGCCAATCTCCATCATCTATAAACTAAGGTGTTGATGGCAGCAGCACAGCTGATATTTCTCCCCAGGGGTGTGTCGCAACCAAATCACAGATGAGATGTAAAATAATAGCAAATATGGGGAATAATATGTTAAGATTCCATAACGGGAGCAATACGGTTTGTCGGAGTGGAGTTTCCATATGATGATGTCATAAGAAGGGGCGGGGCCCCGAGCAGATCTGGTACCTACACCGGGGCCGTTTCTCAATTCACAAGAACGCGAGTATGGACTTGTGTCCTCAACCAAGGATGTTCTAGAGAATAATATAGAAAAGTCTGGACTCTGGGAGAATGGAAGCGTCCTGATGACATCACCACACAATAGTCTCTATATGATGATAAATTCTGGCTTTTTTTTTTTCATTTAGTGGGGGAATAATAATTAACAGTCAGATAAACACAAATCAAATGAACATTTTACTTCACAGGCGGCTGTGCAGAGAAATCGTCTGCCGCAGACCAGCTGCCGTGACCCTCGGAGGTCTGCTGGTTGCCGCAGTCCTCTCAAAATCAGAATTAAAAAAAAAAGTTTTTTATTATGCATTAAATCAGTAAATGGGCCACATAGTGATGCTTAAAGTATAATGTTCTGCGCCTTAAATGAACTTAAAATACTTTTATCAAAACAACAGAAAAGTGAACTTTGAACCTAATACCTTAGGGTTCCACGGGTCCTTAAAAGTCTTAAAAGGCATTGAATTCTTCAAAATAAAACTAAGGCCTTTAATTGGTATTAAAAATTTCTTAAATCAGTCTTTCGTAGGTCTAAATCTTTTAAAACATCATAAATAGAATTATTTTTATTATGATTTATTTTTGTAATCTGAATAAAACATTAAAATTTACCTTTTTTATTTTTTTATTTAACATTTTGGGAGATGCACCATTAACTTTTTGCCTGGAAAATCTGAGCAAGTGTAAATGTAACAAAAATTGTCTCCAGCCAAGAGTTTTCTCTCCATAAGCTTCAGAAACCGAGGAACATACATGAGGCTCAGTTGGATTTAGTGCAAAGAAGTCATTCAAGCTCAGAGCGATGGGAATTAAGGCAGTGGAGTCGCACATGCGCGACAGCGAGAAACACAAAGCCTAGCGTCAAAATGGAGTTACAGAGAAACGGTCGGTATTTCTCAGTTTAGTTCCACCCTTGTCTCTGCAACGCTTTCTCCACTTATCACCAAATCAAACAAACTAAGAAAACCAGATTCAAAGAAAAATAGCTGCAAAAAGACTTAGCTTACTGGTTATGTTGGGGCTTTAAAACTGATGTGTTTTGTTCCCTGCTAAAACAAAAGTTTGTGAATTCAGTCAAATAATTGTTAAAATATATCTGTCATTTGTGTGTTTTAGCTTTCTTCCTGTATGTGGAAGCTTTTCAACATTTGAAACATTAGTGCAGTGGTTTATGTTAAAATAAACCTTTTGGGTTAAGTTGTCGCAAGCAGGTTTTTTCTTGTGTTTCTTGTGAATTTGGTCTTAAATTTTTATCAAGTTGCATTAAAAAGTCTTAAAGTCTTTTGAATTTAACTCGCCTTAAGCTGTAGGAATCTTGTAATACTCTGGAGCTCTCACCGCGGGTTCGGTTCTGTTTTCAGGCACCTCTGTGGCCCGCTTCACTCGGGGTTTCCTGGAGCTGCTGATGGCGGCTCCAGACCACGGCGTGGACGTCAGAGAGGTGGCCGTGAAGCTCCAGACCCACGTCCACCGCGTTCAATATCCTGGGCCATCGAACGCCCTGCTGGGGATGGACCTGGTCCAGACGGACTCGGATCAGATGGATGATCAGACTCGGGTCAGATGGATGTAAGCAGCTGATCCGACCTGTTCTGGAGACGTGGGGAAAACGGAGAACGCGGCATATCTATTGTCCATCAGTCTTTCTGTCCCTTCGTCTTCAGGAACACCAGCAGTGAACTGATGAAACCTGATGTTCTGAGCAGAACCTTCTCTCTGTGTTCTGAATTCAGAGGAAGCAGTCCCATCTACAGCTTCCTGTGGAGGGACACGCTGCAGTTCCTGACCATGCTGCAGAGGCTGACGGCCATGGAGGACGAGGTGGACCAGCTCTTTAAAACCTGCGCCTGGCAGCTTTTCGCCCTGACAGAGGATGAGGAGAACGCCGCATATCCTTTCGGTTCTGAACGAGGCTGCCTGGCGTTCTGTGAGGGACGATTATCAGCTGTTAGTCTTAACCCTCCTCCACGCTCGCCTACATCAGCTGCCAGGACGTCTGCCGCCTCGGAGGCCTTCAGCAGCAGACGGCGATCTTGATCCGATCTCCTCCAGAAACCAAGCTGACCATCCCTCCTCCTGACGAGGTGAGCAGAGAGCCGCCATTAAAACGCATCCTGCTGCGTTCTCAGCCGGTTCTCATCCTTTCTGCCGGGCTTCCAGGACGGGATTCAGATGAATCTGGTTTCAGAGAAGGGTGCCATCGTGGCGCTGACCTGTGAGGTCGGACCGCTGAACTCTGAGCCCAGCAGGGTCTTCTCAGCGCTGGAGAGTCGTGTCAGGATGAAGGAAGGTGAATTAAAAAAGTATTTTCATAAAAAATAAATGCGAAGCTTTTGGCAGTCATAAATCTGTGAAACCTCCACAGCATCAGCTTAAGGTTGTTAATAGAGTCGCAACAACGAATCGATGGAAAATCGATCTCTTTGGGTAAAAGCTGCTATAAACGGAATTTCATCATCGCGGAGCCGGTGTCGGCGGATTAATGCGTGCCATCCCGCCGCCGTCACTGCTACCTATTGAAGCTTTGTGAAGCAAAGGAAGCACAATACGCAGGCCAGCCGCAGCGGGCGCGAGGTGAGTATGAAAGGCTGTTTTCAAAGCGGTAAAACGCTAACTGTTCTAATGACCGATACCGCAAACGCAAGCTGCGTCTCAATTACCGCATGAACAGCCTGCTTTGGCAAAGCGAAAAAAGTAAGTGGCTATGCAACTTTGTAAAACAAATTAACGTAACGCGGAAGCACCACTGTTATGATGCAGCACCACAAAAGGAAACCGTTGGAGCCTTCGATGGCAGTGAAGAGAGCTGATCAGCAGGGTGAGCGGCCATGTTTGCTTGGTTTTAAAGTGGGGAAACGTAACGTTAGTTTCTCAGGTAGCTCATCTGATGCTTTCCTTACCGTGTTAGTAGGTTACAGACAGTGATAAGGTTGGCTACTTATTTTACTTTTAATTTCATTTGAATTAGCTTAAGCAGCGTTTATATTTTCTTTATAAATAAATTAACTTGCAAATTATGAGGGCAAGGCTTTTAAAGTTTAAATCTTCTGGCAAAGATAAAGTAAAGAAGATCCTGCAATTTATGGAAGTAAAGCAGAATAAAATCCAGCAAGATCAGTAAAATGTCAATTAATTATCTGCTACATTCCCATGTAAATATCTGTCTTTGGAGGATGTGTTTTTTAGCAC
>JAGKQL010000007.1:6623869-6636782 GCA_018398635.1 Cyprinodon brontotheroides | reverse complement strand
TCATCTGGAATCTGGGAGGCTTCTTGCTGTCTGCTGACATTCTAAATAATGAGTCTATCGTAGCTTGAGGCATAAAGGTCCATAAAGTCCATAAAAGCGTGTCAATATTCCTCCATACTGCTGGGTCAATGTATTCCAAGTGTCCTGAGGTGGGTAGCGTATCCAGATGGTTACTTTCGAAACAGAGTTGTTAAGTGTTTTAGAATAAACAGTAGTGAATAGGATTTCCTGAAAGCGTACGTTCATGGCGTCTACGGAAGCAGCGGCAGACCAAACCAGATGAAAGTGTAGCATTCAGCTCAAGCCGCCATGCTCTTCCTCAGCACTGAAGTCCTCCAGACATTTTTCTTCGATGTTTCTTTTCTTTGCACAGGTAAACGGCACATTTCTTCTTCTATCAGCTTGCTTATCGGCCAGAGCAGGACGCTTCGAATGCGCACTTTCATCTGGTTTGGTCTGCCGGGTTTCCAAGATGTCATGCGCAGGCGGGCGCTTTCAGGAAATCCTATACACTACTGTTTATGCTCTAAAATACATTAAAGTGACTCGTTTTAGAGTAAATTCTGGATGCCCACCCACTCAGGACACTTGGATTACATTGGGCGCAGCAGTATGGAGGAATATTGACTTGCGCTGTTTGTGGACTTTTATGGACGCTGCCGCATAGGGCACCATAGACCTCCATTATTTGAATGTCAGCAGACAGCAAGAAGCCTCCCAGATCCCAGATGCATTTGAGATATCAAAAAGTACTCCAGGAGTGTTGTTCAGCATGGGGGCTTAGTAGAAAATGAAGGCTAATCCTTTCATGTTTTGGTGTACTATTCCTTTAATCACACATTTCAGAATGGAATTTAAAGCTATTTTTATTTGTTTACACAGCTATAAAACAAAAAGTATTTGTGAAAAAATATTTTTGAGCCAATTTTAAAGCCTCATTTGAAAGGTGTGTGGATGAAACACCATGTGACTGTGTTTAGGCCGTTTCTTTTAATAGATAAACATCAGCAGGCTTGGTGGGTCTATGGATGCATCTGAGCTTCTGAACCAGCAAACAATCGTTCTGAGGAAAGGAGGTCCAGATGAAACCCTGCAGATGGTGAGCAGAACGGGTGTTTTTAGGTGTGTGAACATATCTGATGAGGACATGCTCATATTGTTTGCAATCACAGAGGTGTGGTCTGCTGAGACCAACTCCTCCTCCTGGAGCAGAACCCGCCTTCCTGCTGTCAGAACACAGGAACCAGGAGCGTCCAACTCAGACTGGAGGCAACAAGTGAGCAGAGACCAAGGGAACCGCTTCTTCTGTCGGTGAGTGGTTCTGATTTCCTCCCTGGTTTCCTTCTGCAGAGGATCTGTAGCAGCAGAGAGGATCTCTGTGGGTTTAGAGGTTCTGTTCGGTTCCTCTGGGTCTGCTGGTTCTGAATAACCATTGAGGATTTCTCACTTTGAACGCAGCTTGTTCTCCTCAAGCAGCTGTTCTGTGGATCAAACCTGCAGCTGGAAGCAGATGCTTCCTGCTGATTCTTTACAGACTGGTTTAATGACTAATCTGCAGAAACCTACTGGTCTGACTGGTTACCAGCCCCAGAATTTATAACGCAAGTTATTTCATGACCTTTCTGAGGAGTTAGAAGCGCTACAGAATCAGGACGGATCATTTTTATGGTTGGTTGTTTTAAGATATTTCTTGGGTCAATATTTGCTGAAAGCTTCACTTATTAGTACATCAAAAGATCATTTCATTAAATAAACTCTGCTGGTTAGAAATGAAAAGTAGGAAGAGTTTATTTCACTCTCAGGCGTTGAGAGAAACTTTTTCTGAAGTTGAGTTAAAAGTTTTAATGTCTTCAGAGATGTGAAGAAGTTTTTACCCCCAAGTTTCCTCTTTTCTCTTCTTTTTATTTGAGATTTAGCTTTTTATTTTTACCGTTTGGTCAAATTTCAATCTTTAGGATCATCAAACTAATGCAAACATTATTATTATGAGACAAAAGAATTTAGATCAATCTAGAAAAAGAAATAAACCTAAACAAACCGGTTCTGTCTTGATGCTACTTTTATTTCACCTTGGAAGAATTTTGAGCCGCTCCGCTTCAGAGAGTTTATTTAATTTGAGGCTTTTCCAGGATGATCTGCCTGTTTTGGGTCCAGCAGCAGCTTGGATTTAATTCTGGACTTTGACTAGGCCGCTATAAAACTGTATTATTCCTTCATACCTTCCATATAGCAGATATTTGGGTTATTTTGGGCAGCATTTTGACCACAAACCATCGCTTATTTCTCGTCTTTTGGGTTTACAGTAGTAGGCATTCAAAATTTCCCCACATTCCTTAATGAGCTCTTGGCTGGTCTTTGGTTGGTCCCCTAAAATTCCTTTTTAACCATCAATATTTGTACTAAATATTCTTTCTGTCATGATTTGTGGACATTGAGATCTAAAGAGAAGCATCATCTCCTGGGCCAAACTCTGTTGGCCTACTTCATGTTGCCAGACAGGTTCTCTTTAGAACTTATAACTCTTTTTCTCTCATCTTTTTCACATGAGAGCAAAGTTGGCTTGGAATTTTTTTTCTTCTTTTTTCCTGAAATGAAATTTTAAAAAACTGTAGATTCGTTTCACTCTGTTTCTTTAGTGTTTTACATTAAAATCTACAAACATTATTTAATTTGTGATGAATAAAGTATTTTTGAATTGAGATGGAGGGAAATCATCCAGCATGTTTTATTTTTTTAATGTCCTGATTATTTTCCCTCTAAAGGCCAAAGAAGAGCTTCGGTCCTCTTGTTGCTTCACTGAGGGTCTCCTGGATGGGAGTTTAAAGTCCAGCAGCTGTGACCTTTTTTTGGGGGTTAGTTGGGGGGTCTTTTTTGTCAGTATTGAGCAGACTCATTAAAGCTAAACGGGGTCCCTCAGGGACCCTGGAACCTCAGGGGGGGACATATTAAGGCCCTAAAACCCCAACAGAATCTCCATGTTAGGGACCGGGCAGCCCTGTCTTTATGGTTGCCATGGTTACCTAATGAAGTCTTTCTGGGCAGGTTCTTTTTTTATTTTTTTTCAATTCATTTTTATTTGGTAAAGGCATAAATCGTTTCTTTACAGAATTTCATAAATTGTTTTCTTTTTCCTTTCCCAAAGGTATTGATTTATAAATACAAACAAAACAAATTACAAAAAACAAATACATAAAAAAAAAAAAACTTTCCAAAAATTTAGAGAGGACGTTTTAATACGTGAATCCATCACGTTCTGCATTCCTATCCATTCCAAAGATGAATATTTTTACAGTTAAGGTTTTTCTATCTCCGCGTCTCTTGAAACATTTTATCTTTAACTGTACTTTTGCTGTTATTTTTTCCATTCCGATCACTTCCTTAACTCTTTACCACCAAAGGTCGGTGCTCGAGGGTTATGAGCTTTTTTCCCCCAAGTATTATTTATTTCTGATTTTTATTTATTTTGCAGTGTCTCTTTCTGGCAATTACTGTGGGTAATAAGAATAATTGTCTTAATGCTAAAAAACCCAACAGATTTTTACTTTTCACAAGTGTAGCATTATGGCAGTTGCCATGCTGCTCACTTGTTTCATGCATACACAAATTGCTTTATAATTATGCAGAGAGTTTTTCACGGTTATGTGGCCATTCCAAAGATGAAAAAGTTCCAGAGCAGTTAAGGTTTTTCTATCTCCATAACTACAGGTGCCCATGTCTCTTGAAACAATTTATCTCGAAACTGTAATTTTGCTGTTATTTTTTTCCATTCCCATCACTTCCTTAACTCTTTCCCAACAAAAGTCGGTGCTCAGGGGTTGTGGCCTTAGCCAGAATATTGTTATTATTTTCTTTGCTATTATAATCAGTATTTGAATAATTTTCTTTTTCTATTTAACAATGTATTGGGTAAAATGCTCAGTAGTAATGTTTTGGGCAGGTTCTGGGGGTTTGTTTTTGTATCGGGTGGCGGTGAATAAACCTTGAATGATTGCGACCCGGTTCTGTTTCAGCAGGGAGCGAGTTGAACTTGTCGATCCGGAAACATGTTTTAGGAGATTTTAATCCAGATCACACAAACGTTCTGAAGAAACTGTCTTTTTAGGTCGGATTGTGGTCTTTGGTCGGAAACAGGAGCAGCTTCATTGTCCTAGTCAAAGTCTGAATTGAAAATAATCTGTGTCGATGCTCGACAGCCGCCTTTCACAGGCGTTCTGGGTCCGAACTGAGCGAGCCTCGGCTGATTTACCAGGAAGTTCTAACCGTCTGTGACTGACGGGTTTTTGTAGAATTCTCTACCTTCCTGCTGGTCCCAGTTAAAGCAGCGGAAGTAAAGCCTCACTGGTCGTCTGCTTCTCCCCGGAGCCCACGCTGATCAATAACTGGACCGCCTCAGTGATCAGGGAGGTCAAAGGTCATCTGGGATCTCTTTGAACAATAGGAGCTTGTTTTTTGGACCGTTGGCGCTCCGTCAGTCCAGTGTTTGGTCCAGGCTCTCCAGATGCTCAGCAGCCTGTGGATGGAGGCTGGCAGCAGCTCTCTGGACCAATGATGGGATCAGAACCGATATCTCAAGGATCTGATTTCTGCAGCTAATTTTTAAAGGAAACTTTCCTGAAAGTCGTTCAATTATTTTATTTTGGCTTTATTTTGTTCTGATCAGGAACAATCAGGATCCAGACGTAGATTTATAGATTGGATTTTAGTTTTCCCTTCATGTGTTTCTGCAGAACCGGCTTGGTTCCAGCCGGCCGGTTGTTCCTCCTGTAAGCCGCCTGACTCCGGGCAGAACACCTTTAGAGCGGCTTTGTTTGCGCACGAGACCGAGCTGATAAGATCAGACTCTGTGGAGCAGAACTCCATTAGAACTCAAAGTCCAGCGGCTTCTGGCTAATGGGGCTAATTGGATCAGAACAGGGTTGGTATTGTTGCTCCGCTGCAGTCAGGTGGTGAAACTGCATGTTTGAGATTCTTTTAAAACAGTGAGCGGGTTTTATGGACTCACTACAGTGAGGAGGTCCCTGGTCATCTTAACAATGAATGGATCGACTGAATAAAAGTTGCTATTCTGTCCCCTGTCGTGTCCACTGGTCCACTTTGACTGTCCCTACCTGTGAAAGTCACTTTATGACATCAGGCTCTGATCTATTAATAAAGATGGAGGATCCTCTATCTGCTGCAGCAGGAAGATAAGTAATTTTTTCCTTAAAATAGTGGCATTTGTTCTTGGATTGAGGAGGTAAAAGTGACATTTCGCCAATGGAACAAGACAATTGACATTTAAAATAAGAAAACACAATTGCATCGTCTTATTTCAAGTGCATTTTATCTAATTATCTTATTTTAGGAGTAAAAATGCTCATTCATTTATCGTTGGGGTTAAAGGTCTTTCTCAGGGACCCAGAGTGGCAGTCTGTGGGAGTGGGGCTCGAACTCAAAACCTCTAGATTCCAAGCTCTATGCCCCAATCACTACACCACCACTCCCCCACTATTTGTTTTCACTATTTCACCATTTAATACTGGATTAATAAATACTACTTAATAATTCAATTTGAATTGCAATTAGAAAATGCTTTTCATTTCTAATTGTATGATATAAATGTTAAATCTGAAATGAATGTTTTTCTGTTCCAGTCATTGGATGCTGTAAACTCTTTATTAATGAACATTTATCTAGTTTTATTAAACTGTGATTTTAAGGTTTTATTTTCTCAGTCAGTCAGCGATCACAGGATGAACCCCTTTAGGTTCATTACATCGGATTCTTACCAAACATGATTTAATCCCCGTTTGCTCCAACATAACTAAACTTCATCTTGCAGCTATAAAATCTTCAGCATGCAAGCAAATAAAAGCTCTCTGCCTCTGTTTAAAAGAAAAGTCTTTAATGACGAACCAACCAATGGAGGCAGCTGGATGAAATGGAATCTGTAATTCTGCATTTTTTCTCCACAAGCGGCTGAATTAAAGAGCATCTCCCCCTCAGACTCATATTTACGCTGCATGATTACTGAGAGGAAACGTTCTGAGTGCAGCTCATCATAATGAGGTTTATTTACAGCCTGCAGCTGTAATTTCAGGAGTCTTCTGTCTGCAGAGAGCTGCTTTGGGAGGGTTGGTCCAGCGTGTCTTTAGAATTTGTTGTTTGAATCCTGAGGAATCAGCTCAGGGGTCTGAATGGGCTCTAAATCTGAACATATAGGCCCAATAATGTTAGGATGGGTGCATTTATGATAGAAACTCTGGTAAACCTGATTTATTTGGCTGCAGGAGCAGCTGGTGAGTCATTAGACACTGATTTCTATCCATCCTGATCCACAGGGTGGGTCTATTCAGCCTGTTTCTATGATAAATTTAGGTGTGGTTGAAAATATCTTCTATTAAATTCATTTTACTTGTATAGCAACTTTATACAGACAGTTGGATCAAATAGAAAAGCAGAGAAGTTGAGTTATCCTGCTGCAGGGCTGAGCGCCGCCATTTTTTACAATACATTCTGATTTCGGAGGAATTTTTAAATCTTTTTCTGTCAAATTTACCAGTTAAAAAACGTTAGCAAGTTCAATGTTTTAATTTATACTCAAACTCCAAACTTTTTTGCATTAAAAAAACGTAATCATTCCTGTTTGTGGAGATCTTTAAACCATTTATTGTTAATTGGATCGTTCTGGTGAAGATCTTCAGTCATCCAGGTCAACGTCATTCCAAAAAAGTTAAAAAACAAGCTTTTTTTCAAGCTTCGGGATAATTGGATTGTCTATATTTTTATCAATAAAGTTTTATCAAATATGGGGAAAAAAAGGTACAGAACCTTTGAGAGAAAGCTAATCTAAAGAGTTTGGTTCTGTCAACAAGTGAGATTGCCTGAGGGACCAAAAGCAGAAGAGTTCTTATAGATTTAATGCAAACTGAAGCAAACATCCAAAGCACAAAAATGCAGAGAACCCCCAAAAAAGCAGCAAACATCAGGGAAATGGTGTAAAGTCAGAGGCGAGAAGCAACTAACAAACAACAAGGAACCAGCACTGAAGAACTGCACAGGGAGACAGAACATAGACTGGGGTATTAAGATCATATGGAGCAGGTGTGGATGGAAGAGACTAGAAGGGAGCTAGGGGGAAAGGATACAAGCACCAGGGGGCAACAGAGAGTAACTAAAGACTGCTTAAATATAACACAGAATCAATGATGGGAGTTACTAAAAAATGATTACTCTTACTGTAACTATAACGCAGTTACAATTGCCGACACCCCGTTACTGCTCGTTACTCAGTTCGCACAATTAACCTTTTTTCATGATAGGACTCGTGCGCGCTAGAGACTGACATTTTTTCGGGAATCCCACGGGTCACGGGATTCCCGTGGGATTCCCGTGGGATGGGAGTCAGTATTAGTAACGATCACGTGATTGGGACGGTACAGGATTAAACATTAACGGGAGCAGACGGGAGTGGGAGCAAACCAATAGTAACTAAAAAAAAACTAGGATCCATGCCAAAAAAAAAAATTAAAAATTGAAAAAAAAAAAATCCTGTACCGGCGCCGCCATTTTGTAGTTTTTTTCCTTGAAGCCTACACTATAATGCGCGTCAAAAAGACTACACGACCCAAAAACCAACAGAGATTCCGCTCTGAGTTTTTCACCCGCGCTCAAAAAAACAAAAACAAGAATGGGAGTGGTGGAGCAGCGGGAGTCATTCTGGATGGGAGTGGGAGTAATTTCACCAGGAGTGGGACGGGACAAGATTTAGATTTCTACTCTGGCCCGGGATCGGGACGGGACACAATTTTTTTCTGTGGGAGTGGGACGGGACAGGAGTGAAAATCCACTCCCGTGTCAGTCTCTAGTGCGCGCGTCATGAGAGAGGGGAGGATGGAAGTGAAGGAGACTGACAGCAAAGCAGCGTTTTCCAGATGGAAATACTGGTGTTCACGTCGACTGCGATTCCCATCGAATGCGGTTTCCTGCATCCGCTTTTAGGCCGCGATTCACAGCGCCGAGGCAGGAAGCGCGCATGCTGCAGCTAAAAGGCGGCGTAACAGCTGCCCTGTGCAGCATTAGGCGTGAAAGGATCATTAGCTATATGGAGAAAAGGGAGATGGATGAATGGATGGATGGATGGATGGATGGATGGATGGATGGATGGATGGATGGATGGATGGATATGGATGGATGGATGGATGGATGGATGGATGGATGGATGGATGGATGGATATGGATGGATGGATGGATATAGCTACATGTTGCATATCTATAACAACCCAAACACAGGATTTCAGAATTAGACATCCCCAGTTATTAATTTCATACACTTGCAAAAGTAACGCATTACTTTTATTGTGGAGTAACTCAGTTACTAACTCAGTTACTTTTTGGGAGAAGTAACTAGTAACTATAAAGTAACGTGCCCAACACTGCACAGAATGGAAAATAAACCCAAAGATCCTTCAAAGCAGAATTAGTGATAACTAAGGGGAGAACCATGACAGGTTCATCCTCTTCCCTGAGGACTAACCCTAATCCAACCATTAGTGAAGGAGAAACCCAAACCTAAGGTCATTAAATTCATTACTTTATTAAATTCCCATTGGGACTGACTTCCTGTGTGCGCTTCTGGCATTGATTGGGAAAACGGTGACAACCTGCCTCTGCAGCGCAGCTCTCCTGGAAAGTTTCCCCTTTTATGAGCATCTGTCTTTGATTTAATAAATCCAGTCAATTTCAACCCTTCCAGTTTTCTTTGTGTTCAGGATGGGATCTGTCCTGTTAACAGGATTTATTGTTTTTATGACTTCCTTTGTGACCTTATGCTAATCCTAAGCTGCCTTTAGGACATACATGTACCTGCTTGTAGAGAAGAGTTTTTGACAGCTTCTTAAAAGATCAACAGTGATTAAAACATTACAGCAAACTCAAGGTTGTGAAATGCTGTGCTAAAGCTCAAATTCACAACATTTCATCTTAAAACACTTTAAATGTAGCCTGACGTGAAGTTCTACTCAATTCTAGTCATAGAATGAGTCTGATGCTGCTCCATAGAGCTGTGATTATGGGGGCTTGTTTTGAAACGAACTAGGAAAAAAATGCCTCTTGCACTCAATTGGATAGACCTACAAACTTTCAATAAGAGCAACGGAGGCGCGGGATCGTATGTTAAGTTTAACAATTGCTGGAGCCAGCTGATAAATTAAACTATTGCCAATCCCGTAGGAAGGACGCCAAACACACTTTTTTTCAACAAATGCCTTGATCACGCTTTTCTCTGTTCCTCTTTAAAATTAATTTGCTGTCCATATCTTCTAGAACAGACCTAATAGCAGAATCTACCACCTAAACTCTCCAGCCGCAGCCACTGTTGTTGTCACCTGCCGCTTTGTAAACGTGGTTGATTACGCTATTGTTGATCATCTGTCCATCATCGCATAAAAGCCCGCGCTCTGACAATTTGATTGGCCCGGCCAGGTATTAGAAGCGCAGCATATCAAGCCTATTAGCGAGCATCGCCATGACCCAACTTCCCACCTCAAACGCTGTGGGCGGACTAAGCCCGACTGGGCACTCCAGGCTACTTTACAGAAACAATTCAACCAAATTATACAGTCGCAGATATTCTGATTCTGTACTCGCCTTCCTATTTTCACTTACTGTTGGTGATTCTGACTGAAAAATTTCAAATCGTCTTTTCGAAAGTAAGCTTGTATGAGTGATGCAAGGAGAACTTTTAAACAGATTGTGGACGAGGAGAAATGGGCTCATGCACGCTCTCGCACGGATTAATAGGTGTTCCCTCTCGGGAGCGGGTGCAGGGTTGTGCATGTGCATATTTTTTTTTTAAAGTGAAGAGGGTGGGTCTTTTCAAAAATTTGTGAAAATCCTCCACTATACCTTTAAGGAACCCAGCAGACGGGTCAGGGAGGAAGTTCTGGTTTAGTTTAAAGTTGGGTAAGGGCCCTGTCACACCTTCAGAATCAGAAATACTTTAATAATCCAGAGGAAATTACTTTTGTTACAGTTCCAGTTACAGTTTTTTTATATATATACACAGATCCAACTATACAATATAATAAAGATAAACAAAAAATAAGAATAAAAAAGTGATAAAATATATACATATATTTTCTGTATATATATCTGTATATATATATATGCATATGTAAAAACTAAATCCAAATAAAGTGAAAATCCAAGTAAAAAGTAACTACCTTAAAGTACCTTGTCGATTTAGCCAGTGGTATGTCTGATGTCCCAGAATCTCCTAAAACGCCGGCATACGCTGAACTTTCTATTTAATTTTTCAATTTTGGGCACATAGTGTATTCTTAACGAGCCCAGAAGTTCTGTGTAATGACAGCCTAACCTATGCATAACGCACAGCATTGTAATGAAACATAATTTCATGGGCATTAAGATGCATCAGTTGAAGCTGCTCCCCTCAGGTAGCAATCGAACTGACAGTTTCCTCCTGTGAACCCCCTCTTTACCAAAACGCTGCCAATACGCCATTATACAGTAGCTGGAAGTTAGAAACACGTTCAGCTGTCGTCTGGAACACGTCAGATACGCTTGATATGCGTTGCAGAGAAGTTCTTGATAAGTTACGCTTAAGTTATGCAGACAGTTACGTATAGTCATGCCCAGAACATTCACTAAATATTCACTGGATTTGGTTTTAAGATTTGAAGACGTTTCCAGCTCTCCAGGAAGCTAATTAAATGTCTGGATCCTGCCAGTGAGGTTTGAGTTGTATTGCTTGGAAACATGCAAATTACCCAGCGTCTTATACAAGGCTTTGTCTATATAAGACTCAAACTAACTGCAGATCCAGACATTTGAATTGAGAAAGCTTCCTGGAGAGGTGGAGAATTGTCTTCAAATCTTGGAAACCAAGTCCAGTGGATATTTTTTTGAAATTTTACGGAATGACTATGACCTGGATGACTGAGAATCTTCATCAGCAAGTTACCCATAGGTTTAGGATAAGCTAAATGCCACGACTTATGAGTAACTTACACTTAACGTATGTCAACAATCAGAAAACTTACCTGTAACTTAAGGCCCACGTCTGGCATATGCTGGGATACGTCCAGATATTTGAGCAAAATTTCTCGACGTACTTTCCGAATGTCGACGTATAACTTATACAAAACGGACCCATAACTTATCCAAAGTATGCCAGCGTTTTTGCCAGGTTTTCCGTAGTTTTCTCCTAATGCCCCTGCTATGTGTGAAAGGGGCACTAGATTCTAAAACAGTATCTCAACCTTCCATCATCTGAAAGTGGAGACGGATGGAGCAGCTACTAAAACATGGATACCAATTGATGGCAAGGAGAAGAAGCCAAGAGGCTCTGGAGGAGCTGCAGCGCAGGTGGGACAGCTGCTAGTCAAAAGTCTCAGAAATTGGAAAAAAGACAACCAACAGAGATGGAAATGGATGCTCCCCTGGGATAAAACTGAAACTGAAGCTTTAGGCCTCAAGGCAAAACACTTTGACTCAAATCTAACAGTATCTCCACAATGAAGCATGGTGATGGGAGAATCATGCTGTGGTTGAGGAGGGATTGAGCTAAACCAAGGAAATCCAGAGATAAAAACCTGTTGGAGGCTAATGTTAAGGACCTGGAAAGAGAACCAACCTGAACATCCAGCTAGAGATACTGTGGATGCTTTAGATCAGAGCCGGTTCATGGCTCAGGGTGGCCTAGTCAAAGTCCAGACCTAAATCCAACTGGGAATCTGAGGTAGACGTTTCCAGATGTTACTTTAGCAGATGCTTCATGTTCGTTAGTTAACGGATTGAAACCTTTCTTCTTAATGTTGATTCTTTTAGAAAATATTTGACTTATGACTTAATTTAGTTTTGTATGTTTCTAACTGTTGTGATGGGAAGCCGAGGTCCGGCCTGGATGTTCTACAGTACGTCACCGTTGGCAGAGCAGCTTCCAAACAGCCAATCAGAAGCAACACTTCCCGCTCAGCAGCTGCTTCCAATTACTCTCTCCCTCTCTCTCCCCATGTTACCACACCATACCGTACAGCCTTGCTCGCCCATGGCTCCACGGCCTTCATGTTGTCATGAATGTTAATCCTGTAGAAGCCCAGAAACAGACCATCAGTGTTCAGATCCGAAGCGCTTCCAGATGAAGCTGCAGCGGCGTTGGGAAGATCTTCTCCCGTTTCGGTGCCACTTTTTTATTTATCGGGTCTAATTTCTCCTGTTTGGCTTCTGATCTGAGCTTTTTCACAAAATACTAAGAGAATTTGCTGAAATTGGAAAACATTTCCTCTTATCCTGGATGCATCTTTCCATCCCTGCAAAAAAAAAGGGAGGTTGGAGATCTGCTGCTGTGCTGTCCTTATTCAAACCACAGGCTTTTCATTCGCTGCTCAGCAGGTTTGGACTCCGATGGGTTTGGAAAATTATTCAAACCCAGTCTTATCCGGCTGTAGGTCATAAACCAATTGGGAAAACTGTAAGAACAGAGAGAATAAGAGAAGGAGGAATTGTTCCATGACAAACTTCCAGGTTTTAATTTAAGAACACCGATGAATCTGTTTTATTTATGTGATTTAATTTCCTGCTTGCTCAGTGACATGGTGGGTAGCACTGCTGCCTTGCAGCAAAAGGTTTCTGGGACAATTCCGGGTGCAGGGTTTTTCTGCATGGTTTGCATGTTCTCCCTGAGCATGCGTGGGTTCTCTCTGGGTACTCCTGGTTCCTCCTAACCTGACTCCGCCAGATGGATTTGCTCCGCATATCCATCTGCGAACCTTCCGTTGAAGTAATTTTGGGAAGGGGCGAAAATACTGGTTAGCTGATTGGCCTATGTTGGTGATAGACGGGCCAAATGAACCAATCAGATCAATGAAGCATATGACGTACTAACAGAGCGACGACGAAGAGGAGCCAATTG